>PVKS010006951.1:49489-75490 GCA_004027875.1 Aplodontia rufa | reverse complement strand
CAAAAGGCCAAAGAACACCTTAGGACTGAAAAAGGTGCATCTTACCTTACACAAGGCTCACTCATCCACTTTTCTACCCTGTGCCCCTAGGAGAAGAGAAGCTGAGGCAGAGTCCATGCCCTCAGACACATACCCATATCCTGAGGTGTTCTTTTTCTTTTTGTATGTGTGTGGTGAGGGGGGAGTCAAAAGGCCACAATTAAATCTTGGGAGAGGACCCAGTGAGAATCATCATCATCTGATGGCTTTTACTCTTATTTAATCATTTCATTACTAATTAATAGGGTCATTACTGCATTTCAAAGAGAAAGAGCTATGATTAAAGGTTAATGCCATTGCCACACACATCACACCTCGAATTGTTATAAAAATGTCCAGAGTGTTTAATTGAACCTATAAGTAACAGTGTAATTACACCTAATAATGTATGTGCCTCTGTATTTATCTGTTCCTCTCTGAGGTGCAGAGAGCCCCACGTGGGTGGGGTAAGGAAGATAAGGGTGATTCACTAGAACTTCTTGTTCTCTATCTCCCTAGTCCTCTCTGTTCCCTCCACAACCTCCACAGCTCACAAATCATAGATGAGCTGGTCACAAAACCTCTTGACCCTCCTCCCCCCGCCTCTACCTCCCAGTAGAACAAATTCTAACATTTTTGTTCTCAAGAAGGAAGGTGAGGAAAGGTAAAGGAGGGAAAGCAGCAGTGGCCTGTGCCCTTGTCACATCAGACTTGCCAAGCAGCCCTGACTTTTCAAAGCTGAGATACTCTTTTGTATCCCATCTTTTGCAAATATTGTCCATTTTGAAATGTCCCTTTCCTTTTTACTTTTTACAAAGAATGGTGCTTGCAGTTAATTGGTCTCCTCTTCATGTTTAACTCTTAATATTTTCTAGCCTAAAAAGGCTGCACAGCTTAAACTAATTTTCAGCCTCTCTTGCAGCTAGGATTCCCTTTGTAAATTAGGTCTCTTCACTTCCAAAAGAGAAACTCATGTGAAATTTGGAAGGTGACAATGCAAGGGGCATTTCCTTGCTATGTTGGGTGTTTCCAATGACGAGCAAGATTATGGATATGTGGGTATTTTTGTACCAGCATTCTTTATCCTATGGATGGTGGTACAGTGTGGTAAAGGAGCCGGAAAACTTCCCAAAGCAGAACCCCTTCTACCAGCCTGGGATACTCACCCACCACCGTATTGAACATGAGGAAGAATTAAAATTGTCTTGCTCAAGTCAGTTACTTAGGGTTGTTTGGTTATTTTCAGGTAAACCTAATCCCAATAGATACACCCATGCTAAACTTTTCCGTTCCTTTTCTACCTATCCAGATGGGTGCATACTTCCCGTAGAACATACCTGTCTTCTGAGTAATTAACTCTCACGCATAGCGTGAAATTATTTACATACCCAGGGATGGTGCTGCAGCTGCCCTCTGTGGTTGATTGTGGTAACGGCCCAGGTCTTGACCCTGTGCCCTGTAACATTGCAGTGGCATCTGTCTATAGGTAGGAGAAACTCCCCCTGCTTTGGCTTTGGAATTGACCTGGTAGTATGCTTTGTCCAAGAGAATGAGGCAAAAGTGATACCATGCCAGTTCCAAGCATAAGCTTTATATATTTCTACATAGTGCCTTGGCTGCCACCTGGCAAACATGCCCAAGCCACCTGTGCCACGTGACCCTGGACCAGCTGAGCCCTAGTCTAGGTGAGAGGCCCTCCAGCTGACCCCAGGTGTGTGTGAATAAAGCACCCCACTTAGAGCTGGCTCCATGTGTTCCATAAGCAATGCATGTTCATTGCCATTGCAATGTATGGCCTAGTCCCTGCTTTTCAGGTTCTCTGTTCTACACCATTATTGTGGAAATGGATCACTGACACTTACTTCCTCATGATGTTTCATAAACTTATCCATGGATATCAAACTTTTAAATGTCTCCTTTAGAAGATACTATAATTGGGAGGTAGAAAAACAACATTCTGGTTTAAAGAATTTCTATGCATGGGCTATGTGACCTTGGAAAGCCCTTTATTTTCTGTGTCATTTCTCAAATGACAACTAACGAAATGTTTTCTACCAATTTCATGATGTTGCCCAGATCAACTTTCCAATAGTATCTTTGGGTAGTTGAAATAACCTTTGTTATTATAAATCATGATTAGTCCCATATAGTTTCCTATCTTAATTTTTATTGGTACATAACCTTGTATAACAGTGGGATTCATTAAGACATTTGTACATGCACATAATTAGATCAATCTCATCCCCCAATACCAGTTTCCTATCTTGATTCAGTTTCTTCAAAGACAGCTGATGTTGGATGACTGGGTTTGATTTGCATTTCTTACCGGTTTCAGTGTATAATTCTGAGAGGCTGGATTCGTTACCTCCAGTGGTGACCCTGCCACCCTCCATGTATTTCCACACATCATCCTAGATGATTGCTGCAGGAATGATTTTTTTCCCCACACAGAACCAAGGAGCCTTCCTGTCTGGATAGTGGCTTAGCTGGAGATGCTACTTTTTATTCTAAATTTGACTAGCTGGCCTGGTTTCACAGCCAGTCTCCCTGATCAGCAGTTCCCAGGGCCTTTGTGGGAGGCTCAGCCGTCCTCCCTAGCTCTGGCACCATCACATCCCTTTGTAATGAGCACTCACACGTTTTGGCCAACAATTCCCCAATTTCACCCTTGAGTTCCTTCACTGCTCTCGGGCAAGTGCCATCTGGTCCTAGTGATTTATCTATATTTAGTTTGTCAATTAGGTATAAAATCACTTGAACATTTACTGCCATTTGAGCTGGTATCTCTGCCCGATCAGTCCCAAAAGAGAGTCAGGAAGTGGAAATTTTACAGTCTCATAGAACTGCAGAACCTTGGAGTTGAGAGGGATCTTAGCTTTTTAGAGGAAACTACAACCATTCATTCAGACATTCATTTATTCAAGAAACAATGATGGAGCACCTACTATGTACCAGGCTATGTTCCTGGATATAGCAGTAGATAAGACAGACTATAGAATTACCTTGGTGACTTTCTTGGCATCAGTAGCTGGGCTGCGACAATAACTGAGGCCCTCTCTCCCCTGTAATTCTGAGTCCTAGTATCATCCCCAGTGAAGATAGGGTGGGGAGATGAAAAGAAAAAGATGGAAATGGATGAAGGGCACATATGGTAAATGGAACAAGGTGACCTGGAAATATGAGGAGTTGAAATAAAATCAGAGAACATAAAGTCATAGTGAAAGGAAGAGAGAGAAAGTAGGAATGTGGCAATTTCTAATTGTGGTTAAATTGAAGAGAATAGCAGAGACATAGGAGGCAAAGGTCTCTGACTACTTTTATCCTTCATGTTTTATTCTTTTATTTGGCTGCCCTTCCCTGCAGAAGTGTAAAAGTCCCCACTGTTGAATTCTGGGGTAGCCATGTGGCTTGCTTTAAGCCGTCAAGAGAATGAGCCAGAGTCTCCTAGATGACTTCTAAGCATAAGCTTTTTAAAGCCAGCTCTCCTCATACTTTTTTTTTTTTTTTTTGTCTTCCTCTTATCATAGGTCTGATACTATCGGTCTTCTCTGTCAGCCTGGCTACTAGAGTGAAAATAGCTTGGAACAGAGACTCAAGAGGACAGTTGAAAGTCCAGAAAACAGGACAAAACATTGGTTTAAACTTTCCATAAATTCCCATGCTGGACATGGAATGTGGATGAAAGAGAAATCTATTTATATTTTGAGACTGTTTGTTACCACAGCATAATCTAGCCCATACTGACTGAAATAGCTATGAAAGCTGATGAAGTAGGACAATATTTGTGTTAGTAGCAATTTATAAAAGGTCAAAGCCAAGGGTTCTGTGCCAAAGAGGGATAAATAATAACAATAAGTTGGAAGGCTTGGGTGTCTAAAGGTTTGGGCCTAGAAATAATGAGAGAAGGATAGGCCTTACCTGTTGACAGAATGGGCTCTGGTGCCAAATCCCCTTTCCTGTCTTGAACAAGATACTTCTGCCTCTGTAAAATGAGGATAAGAAAACCACCTAACTGAGGATTGTGGTTGGGACTAAATGGATTATCCGCATGTAATGAGTTTCCTACTTGCGCAATCCAAAATAGATGCTCTATACTTGTTAGCTCTCACTACTGTTCTTACCAACACTCTTACTTTGCAGATAATAAAACTGAGTCCCTCAGAGGTTGTAGACTTGCTGGAAATCAAATAGCCACCTGTTAGCAAAGAAGTTTCCACTGCAGCCAGCCAGGAGGTGGGCTGGTTCTGAACACCATGGGTGTGGATGGCCAATGACAAGCATTTAATTTGCACTTAAGCCAAACAGTTGTTAGTAAATTAAACATTGACTGTAAAAGGGCCTCAATTAAGATTCACTAATTATTTCACCAGCTCAATTGTCATGCAATTTATATACAATTACCCCAGAACAAATATTTAATTACTTTCCTCTTAATACATTGAACTAATATTGTTCCTTAAACTGTCAGATAGGAATATGGAAACATTTAATTGAGGTGGAGACATCACATTGGAGAATAAATGAGACAACAGCCACATTGTCCTATCTGTTAGTTTGGCACGACCCTGGGGTGATAAGAAGGAGGGCGATCAGAAGGGGAAAGCCCTTTGTGGCTATGATGGTGGAGATGGTCGTGTGAGATACAGAAATGTGGGAAAGAACTGAAGTAGTCCGGAGTCCTCACTGGGGGCTGAGGCTCAGCGGTTGAGCATTTGCCAAGCATGCACGAAATACCTGAGTTCAATACCTGTTTTCAAGAGGGTGGGGTAGGAGCAGAGTCCTCCTTCACCTAATAGGAAACCATTGCATTGTTCTGAGCAGAGAAGGGATGATGTGACTCGCACATTAGCAGGCTGTGACTCAATGGATGCAAGAGTGGCAGAGTGGCACCTGTTAGACTATTGTTGGCACTTTTTCCAAGTCTAAGATGCCATGCTCTGAGGGCTGAAGGAAAGGCCAGAGTCAGGCCCCCTGGAGGAGGAGGACCATGTGAGTCCGGCATGGGAGAGAAAGCAAACAAGACAGGGGTGAGAGCTGCAGTGACTGTAGGCAACTGTCCCTGCTTGGCCCTTTGCCTGGCATGGGTTCTAGGCTCTATTGCTAGAGTAGAGGCCAGCAAATAGCTTTACCATGGGGTTGGCCCCTGACACTGTCTCCTGTGTGTTATGGAGGCACTGAACCCCAAGGTGCCCCAGAATCAATGGGATGCTTGTGGGTTTGGCTTGAGAGCTGTGAAATTTGTGTTAGACAATTTTTCCACAGGCTGATATAACAGATTAATAGTCTACAATATAAAACTTATTACTTACTTAAACCTGTCCAAGAAAAGCTAAGCTTGATTCCCCAGACTTATAGAAACAGAGCAATACAGGAGCCTAGAGGAGCTGGGTGGGGTCTTGGACATAAATCTTTTCGAGTCTTCTGAAACATGCAACTTTGTTCAATATCAGCCAGGCTAACTAGCTGTGTGACCTCTTGCCTCTTCTGTAAAGTGGAAATCATTGTAGTGCTGGATAGTCCACCTCTGTGCATATGAGTGACAAATGAGACACTGAGGTGGCCAGCATGCATAACCTGTTAAATGACAGAGAAATGTGTCATGGGCATTGTGAAATTTCTTCACAATTTTCTCTGAGATAAGCGCTGCTAGAGGAAAAACAAGATTTAAGTAGATTCCTTCTACCAAGAAGACTTTCCCAGCCTGTGTTAGACCCTGTTGTTACTATAGAAAAATATCTGAGAAAAACAAAAGAAGGAAGATTTATTTTGGTTCAGTTTCAGTCCATGGTTGGCCAGCTCCATCGCTTTGCGCCTGAATGAAGCAGGGTATCATGGTGGAAAGGTGTAATGGAGGAAAATTTCTCAGCTCATGGCAGCCAGAAAGCAGAAAGAAACAAAGGGACTAGGGACAAGATATACCCTTCGAGGGGTAGTTCCCAGTGACCTGCTTCTTCCACCTACTTCATGCAGTTCTAATCACCTCCAATAGCAGTGGGTTCAATTATGAATCAGTGGGTTAATCCATCAGTGAAACCAGAATCCTAATGGTCCAGTTGATTTCTAAAA
Source organism: Aplodontia rufa (assembly GCA_004027875.1). Taxonomy (NCBI): domain Eukaryota; kingdom Metazoa; phylum Chordata; class Mammalia; order Rodentia; family Aplodontiidae; genus Aplodontia; species Aplodontia rufa. The sequence goes on along the minus strand of PVKS010006951.1, from coordinate 69,406 downwards.
GTCTCTCCTCTGAGCATGGCTGCTTTGGGAACCAAGTCTTCAACATGTGAGCCTCTGAGAACACTCCAGGTCCAAACCACAACAGCCAGATGTAGGAATTATCATGTCTGAAACCTGAAGCTATTGTTGCCTCGAAGAAATTCTCTCCCTGTGATTTGATTAGATTGAAAGACAGGCAAGGGCATTTTCAATACTGAGTGCCCAAGAGATGCGTAGAACTGAGCTGGGCACTTTAAACATATTAGCCCAGGTTCAGGGAATAGTCCTGTACTTCTGTTAGGGAAATTTGTAAAAAGACTTTGAAATGGAAGGAAAAACAAAACAAAACAAAACAAAAGAATGTTACTGCCAAATATCAGCTCTGGTACAACCCGCGCAGTTATCGGATTCTGTTGGGGCCTATGTACCGTATTGTTTTTCAGCTATTTTACAACTCTGTAAGTCTAAGAAAACTGATAGTAGTACAAATGATTTTCGTCCCCAGAGATGCAAATGAGTGTTTCCACTGGAGATGAAGCTGAGTATTTCTCAGTAGTTACTGACCAATTTGGCAGGTATTTGTAAATTGATTTCAGTATTCCTAATTGCCTGTGTATGTACATGTTTTGAATTCTCCCTTCAACCAGTTGTCTCTTCTTACAGGTTCCCTTATTAACTAATGCATTAAACCCTTGACATGTAGTCCTTTTGTGCTAAGACCCTTCAAAATCATTTATATTACATATCAGAACATTGAGAGAGGCTTTGTCCAATGTCACAAAGCTGGAAATCTCAGGGCTATCATTTGACCACGTGGGTATGTCTGGTTCTCATTTTGTGGGGGAATAAATGTAATGTCATTTCCTACTGATTCATGTATGTCTTTTCTCTCTTGCTTTTTGTGTGTCCTGGAGGACTAAAGAGTCTGGTAGTGAGCCTTACAGCCATGAATAACCACCTTTTTGAGGGAAGGAAGGAGCAAGGTGAGACTGGGTTCTGGGTTCTCTACAGTGCATGATGGACTGATAGCTGAGGGGTCACTCGGATGGAGCAGATGTGCTCCAGAGAAGGCCTTGGGGTGGGGGTGGAAGGGGATAGGGTGAGTGGGAGCCATGTCCAGAAATTTAAGCTGAGTCCCTCCCTAAATTTCCCTCCCTTATCACTACCTCCAGTACCTGCCATATTTAGAATGCTATCTAATAACTATGATGTCAAGTGAGGAAAATCCCTACTCCCACTCTGGGGGATCTTGAAGTTAGTTCCCAAATTTTATTTTCTTTTTATTCAACATATACATATTGAAGGGATTTGTGGTTACACATTGATGCACATGATTTTGAATGACAATATAATATGAACCAAATCCTTACCCAGGATCCCTACTCCCTTTGCCCACTCCCCGATCTCTTGTCTCCACTGCAATTCCCCCCAGTTACAGATATAAATGTCTATATACATGTATGTTAATTTTGTGAATTTTCTAGTTTTAAATGCCTGCATGAGTATTAGCTTCTCAGAGGAGTGCAGTGTACCTTCCAGTATTAGCAACACCCTTTTCTTCTCCTTCCTCCATCCCTCCCTCCCTCTTTCCTGCCGCCTCCTCTCCTACTTCATTTTCACATTAAATGCACTCTCATTGAGTCCTCCTGGTTCTACAGCTGTCACCTTGGGTCAGCCCAGATGCTTGGATGAGCCTCTGAACTTTGGATTTCTCCAAATTCAATTTCTCCCTCACTGCCATTTCATGTAGCTACTACCACCAAATTGATCCTCCTCAAAGAAACTTTGACACAAATGGTCCTCTTGGCTGGTACTAAAATGCTCAGAAACTCTTTACTTAAAGAGGAAGAATGCCTTTTATTACTCCTTCCTTCCTTCATTTCTTTATTCATCCAACTAACATTTTTGTTTAAAGTTTAAGTCCCCTGTAAAGCATTACATAGCATGGGCGGGTGATCGCATAAAAGTGATAGGGAAGGTTCTTTCAGAATCAGATCTAAGAACATTTTAAATAAATTACCTTCTAATAATTTTGTAGTTCCTCCCCTGAATACATACACTTTATCAGTCTCTAAGTACCCATCACCTCCTAAATCTATTTTTGCCTTGCTTGTGACCTGTCTCTTCCGTGAGAAAGTGAACCATCTGGGCAGGAGGAGTTTTGTGGATGGAGGGTCTTTATTTTTTATAAGGAATTATCAATTATCAATGAAAATGAGTTGAATGAATAAAAATGCATCTCAGGGGTCCAAGCTGAGGCTAGATGTTTTTTACACATGACTTCAATATCAGTGAAATCCATTCAATCATCTTTCTTCTCTGGGTAAGGAACCCCAGTACAGGGGCTGATTTGCCTTGAACCCAGGTTTTGATAAGGACATCTCCATTGCAGCCCCTGCTCACATATGTGAGTGATCAAAGAAAAAATTCTGAGATGTCCTGAAAACAAGGGCAGGAAGATGGAGGGGAGGAAGCGTAAGGGAAGTTAATCAGTTAACAGCTGTGGCCAAAGCAACAAAAGATGGGGCTGCACTCCTGAACCTACTTGAAACCTTCCTTGACTTACATGTAGGCCATCCACCACTGAAGCCATCACACCCATGAATGAGCCATTAACCCCAAGCAGCCCAGTAGCACAAATATTCCTCCTCAGGAACTTTCCTTCTATCTGAACAGAGAATTAGAAACTGCTTTTGCTGAGAACGCTGAGTCCTCGTTTGGGGTCAGATGCTCAGCATCTCTGCCTTGTTTTGTATCTGGCTTTCAGATTCTTGCACAGCTTTGTAGGGAGGCATGCTGATCATTTAAGGAGTGTTCATCTGAAAACTGATAATGCAACCCTTATTACCACTAACTCTCCAAGCTTGTTTCCCTTCAAGACTGAGGAACCAAGAGAAGAGTAATTAAGGGACATTCAAAGCTGGTTTTTACGACATCCTGTTCAAGACTTCTGAAGTGGTGCCGAGAAGTCTCCAGTCATCGCCCCACACCTTCCAGGAGCAGTGGGGCAGAACACCCATCATGAGGGGCCCCCACCCCCCACATTCAGGAGCAATCATCTCGTGGCAACTGAATTGTCCCCTTCTGCCATCACAGTTCTGAGAGGTAAACATCCCACATCCTCAGAATCAGATGGAGATGGCTCCCTCAAGTGATAAAGACGACTCCTGAGGCATGAAGACCCAGAACTGCTTGGCCTTGTGCACCTCTCACCCACTGCCCCAATTCCTCCTGTATTTAAACCTAAAGGTCCCGTCAGTACCATAAAGCTGGGGCTGAGACACTTGATCTCACTTTGCCTGCCCAACATGGCCATATTGATTAAAGTTCCTTTCCTGATTTTCACCATTACCTTTTCTGCTTGATTGTTGGGGCAAATGGCTGGACCTGATTTATTGGAACCCCCGGAGTCAGGCCTCTGGATAGGACTCCACTGACACTATCTCAAATGCCCCACTTTGCATTTCCCTGTGATCTAGAGCCAAGGTGAGCAATCTACAGTTCTCAGCCCTTGGGTCCATTAGGCACAGTTCCATATCCTGCTGGTGGTGGTTGTGGAACTTGTCCTGGGACCTAGTCCTTTTCTAGCTAGCATCTGTATTGGTTCCAACATTGTTTTTATTTCAAGGAAATGCCTATCTCAAGAGTCTTAGTTGAGGGCTGGAGTGCTGGCTTAGGTTACAGCGCTCGCCTGGCATGTGTGAGGACATGGGTTCGAACCCCAGCACCATATACAACTAAGTGTCGGAGCAACAAAAGCCACATGAAAAACTAAATAAAAATTGATTCTCTCTTTTTCTCTCTTTCACTGTCCCTCTCTTTCTTTAAAAAAGAAAAGAAAAACTTAGTTTAATGTTGATTGGGCAAAAGACAGCCACAGGGACCAGTCCGGTCATGCAGCAGGGTAGAGGGTGAAGGTCACTGAGAGCTACAACCCCCTGAGTGCTGGAGTTCATTGGTGAAGGGGGTGTGTGTGGCCAGGGGCGAGTGGGGCAGTCTCTGGAGGAGAAGGGGATGGAGCCCTGAAGAGAGGACCCAGGACAAGGCAAGCTAAGAGGTGGAATCAGTGAGGTGGGCTAGGGCTTATGTGGCCAGAGAATGCACAGGGGTTGAAGAACGAACAAACTGGGAACTTCGGGGTTGGTCATTCATTTGTTGAACCATGTACTGCACATGGAGTGTAGGGGAGGGAAAGGCAACTTTCTCTTCATCACTTTTGATTTGTAAGATGGGTCCCCTGTAATAAACAGTTCTAGAGAAAACAGTGGGGAGTTCATTGCCATGTTTACCTCCTGTATTCACGGGGAGATACCTGGAGCAGCCAGTAAATCTCAAGTGGGAGGCTTAGAAACTCAGATTTCAACACAGTTGTCCACTGAAAACAACGAAGGAAGGGTTGTGGGGGAAAGTCATGACAGGTATCCCAGGAAAGTACCATAAACAAGAATAAGGCATGATATTCAGGTATAAGTCTGGATCTTCTCCATTAATACATTTCTTGGGATTTTTTTGTCATCCTGCTATTCCAGGTAGAAAGGGAAGCTCCCTTACAAATACAGGTTTTATTTATACATGTTCCTTTCTCTTACCAAAAGTTTAATTTCCACTTTTTTTCAGTTTCTCCTTTATCTGCTGTTTCTCAAAGTAGGTAGCTCAAAATAACCCTTTTGCCACAGAGGCATATTCTGGGGTGTACATTCTGGTCTCCTGCACTGCTCTATTCCAGACACAATACCCGGCTCTGAAACTGTAAGAAAGATTAAGACACAGCATGTGTTCTTCAGGGCCTGCAGTCTAAAGAGGGAGAAATGGGAACTTGTTGAAAATATCGGAGATCAGTGAGGGCACAAACAGAAACAGTGAATTCAAAGGGGGCGCGAGAGCGGGAGGCCAGCAGTGGGGGTGCAGAATGGTATCCCTGGAGGGGCTTGCCTTGAGTTGAATTTTGAGTGACTGATTGAGGTTTGCAGGGAGACAGAACTCCAGGTCCTGGGGTTAAGTCCGCCGGCATGCGATGGGCTGGCTACAGGCCGGGGGAGGCAGCCATCTATTTATGCCCGATGGGCTGTAGGCAGGAGAGGCCAAGAGGCCATGCAATGCAGAGTCTGTGCTGGGCTAAGGAATCCAGACCTTCTTCCATGGCAAACGCCATCTCTGAAGGACTCAGAAAACATTAGACGCTTTGCCCTCTGCCAGTGTAGTTCACTAGAAAGAAGCCGCAGACGTGGTGTAAATACATGGGAGTGGCTGCGTTCCGGTTAAACTTTATTATTTACAAAACCGACCTGCAGGCTGGATTTCGTCCTGTCACAGGCAAGGGGCAGCCCTGAGCGGAGTTCATCAGAGGAGAGCATCCAGAGATTTATGGGGCCACAATGTGCAAGGTGGATTGAAATAGGAGACTCGTTGCGAGCTGGATGAAACAGCCCGACTGTGAATTTACAAGTCTGAGTCAGATGTCAGCAGTGGAAAATGAAAAGAGACGCAAAGCCACTTTTTGCAGAGTAAAGGGCCCACAAGTGCTGGAGATGAAGGAGACAAAAGAGTTAAAAGTGGATTCCAGCTCTGGGCTTGGGTGGGAGGGAGAGAAACAGCCACTTTGTGGTTTAATTTTAGGCAATACCTGCTGCTCTATACCAGAGATGTAGATAAAGATATTCATCAGGAATTGCAAAACAAATCAGAAAAATTACTTCCATGATACTGCAAAGGCAGAAATTCATTTTTAGATGCAAATATTACTTGCAGGTGGAGGGAAAGGGGTTGGGGGTGGTGGGCACCGGGAGAAGAGATATCTTCCAAATAAGCTTTTTGCTAACTTGAAGGGAAATGGATACATCTGGAAAATTCAAAACAGTTTGCATAAACCAGTGTGGCTGTTCAGGCTCTGTTTCCCAAACCCCAGGTGCTACATAAGATAATGTTGCTAAAATGTTTGGGACTTAGGGAGAGAGACTGTATAAACATGCAGTTTTACTATAGCTCATAAAAGATGATTGTGTTGAAACCTTAGAAAAATTGAAAGTCGGCACAGTATAAATAAATGGCTTCCCATCTCGTTTTATCACAGGGCCGAGCTCAGGGCTGGAGAGGGTGATTACAAGTGGCTGCCTAGGGGCCAGGCCAAGGTACCAGGATTTAGCAAGTCACTATCATTTGTCTATGGTGGTCTGTTGACTCTGATGTGTGGGGGAAAAATAGAGAAGGAAGTGGAGATGCACGTAGACACGCATTTGGGGGTGCTCTGGGCCAGGCATAGAAGGAAAAATGAGTGGCCATATGGTAATCAGTAGGGGCATGAGGAGTTGCTTGGTTCAAGTGACCTGAGACTCCGAGAAAAAATTCCAGAGGAACTTGACATCAAAATATCTCTTTAGCATTTTCCATTTTTCTCAAGTAAAATGAAATGTGAATAGACCTGTTTTTAGCAGCTACATCTTGTTTATGTTTGCCCACAAGGGGACCGAATGACAATGGCTTTACAAAACCTACCGGGCATGCAGCCCTGAGGGCAGCTGTCTGAAGCACTGACCAGCCCCTGAGAACTTGTATGCCTCTAGAACACCCCAGAAAACCTGGCAAGAAGAAAATGGAAATTGAAGAGGACCGGGTAGTAAAGCCTTCATTTCCCGGGTTTCTTGCCAAGATTCCTTCTTGGCATTTCTTCTCCGGTGCTGTTCCGTGGTTTCTTCTCCAGTAAAACTCAGCCTCATGGGGTCCATTGGTACAGAAGCAACAGGGTGGGAAGAGATCAAAGCAAGGCTCATGAGGTCTCTTGGAAATCCTTCCTCACCTCAATGGAAGAGTCCCACGCCCACGGGGGAAATGGGGTAGCATAGAAAGAAACAAGGCTTGGGGAAATAGGTGGTCAGGAGTTCAAATCCTGTGTTGGCAACTTGCTTACTCTCTTGGAACCTCCTTTCCTCATAGTTAAAATGAGGATGCAAAGAGCTCTAGACTTTTAAAGACTAAGCCACCAAGCCCAGCTCCTGCCCATTCAGTATACCGGAACCAGTAAGATCATTACCAGTGAGAGCCAGGGAGATTTGACCATCCAGACCAACTTCAACTCACCCTTCCACTGCATGGTTTGAGTCACCTCAAGGTATTTGGAACCATACTGTGGAAACCTTCTGTTCTCTTGCTGGCTGAGCACGCCTGAGCGAATCACGTGGCCTGTTTGAGTTTGTGTCCTAGTCGTCTGCAGGATAATGTAAATGATGATTCCGAGTTTGCTAGGATGAATAAATGAAAACGCACACAGAAAAGTGCTGATCTGGATTTGATGGTTATGATGAGCGGGGTTGAGCTGGTAAGTCAATTTTCCCTTCTATCCCTCATTTAGCAAATCCTGCAGCTGGAACCCTATGACGGGAGGAAAATGGCTAAGTGCGCCAAGAGAGCAGGATCTGTGTCTTATCTTTATGCTCTGAGGCCTATCTTAAGGCTTGGCAGACACGGGTTATACTGCCACAGTCAGTCCACAGAAAACAATGCACTGAACAGACTGTCAGGGAGAGGACCCCACGTGGACAAGAAACATGTCCTGATCACTTCCTTCATGCTCCCAGACCACTCTGCTCCTCTGCGCCATTCTCTGCCTGGTGTGTTTAGCCCTCAGGTTTCCAACTGGGCTCAGTAGGTTGCAAAGAACAGAGGGAAAGCGTGTTTATTACCTGGATCCCTCCTACCCATGTCACTGTGGGTTGGCAACGTAAGCCTACCAAGGACCACAGCTGTTATGTCAGTCTTCTCCCTAGAGCTACCATCTGCAATTCTGACCCTTTGCTCCACTGGGCCCAGGGGAGGAGACAGCATCCTGCTGCTACCAGCACCAGGACACTGCCATGTGCCTTAATCTGCCCATAACTTTGTAAGTAGCCCCTGCATGAGTCTCCCCATTTGAATCTACTTTCTGTTGTGAGCCACGAACCTTGACTTTTGAAACCTTAAAGTTAGGAAATGCAATAAAAGGCAATGCGATCCAGACAGCGAGGCTATGCAGAGAAGAACTTAGAACTGGAGTAAGGTGGCACCTGGGAAGAAGTCATTTTAAGGTCCTTCCTGTGTGCAGGCAGTAAGCAATCGTTCTCTGGTGGGGTGTCAGAAGTGAAGCCTGATGCCTCATGAAGATGATGTAGAGAGCAGAATCCACAATGAATTTGCTCTTTCAGCAGCCAGGGGAATGGGAGAGAGAGCTCTGGTTTAAACATGGGTGAGAAGCAGGGCTGGAGCTGGGAGGTCAGAAAGTCTCTGGGCTTGAATACGGAGAGAGAAGTCAGATTCAGAACACGTCTCCTCTGTCATTTCCTCAGAGCTACCTGGCACCCTGCCAGTTCCTCCTAGCTAAGGACACTTTGCATTCTGGAGGACAAACGACTCACTGTGCAGATGTACAAACTAGAGAAATAAAGGGGGTGGAGTCCAAGGTCATTGGAGAGAGTCGAGAAGCAAACTGGGAAGAGACTTTAGGCATTTTTCCCAGAGGACCTGGAATCCCCTGGACCTTTTGGGCTCCCAAGTGGTTTATGGACAATTGATTTGAGCATCTTGGACCTAGGAATGGATGGGATTGCCTGGGATCATTAGGAAGTGTGTGCATGGTTTAGCGAGCTGAGGAAGGTATCAGACCCAGAATCCAAGCGTGAGTTTTCAAGCAAACAAAATAAGCAGCTTGATTCCCATGAGAATCTTAGTCATTTTACTGGAATCATATTATCAAATAAACCATTCCCACCTCAGCCCTGTCTTTAGACCCCCTTGTTATACACCACAGGGGACGCGCACTCCCCACTCATAATATCGAGCACACTTGATGCATGGTTCAAGTCTGTCTTCTCAGCTAGACTGTGTGCTTCATGGGGACCATGTCTGTCTGGGCTCATTCTAAAATTCCCCACAACCAGGATCTTGCCCTGTTCTCAGGGATCAGCCTGAAGAAGACGTGGCCCCATTCTCAAGGAGCCCCAGTCTGAGAAGAAAGACTGGCCCTGTCCTCAGCCAACCCCAGTCTGGTATGGGGATGAACCCTGCACTGTAGAAAATTCTGATTTTTTTAAAGCAGTCAATTGCAAATAGCCATTCTGGAAATTGTCCTGGAAATGTTGAGACAGGGATTCATCAATGCCCTGAATCCTGATTAGTGTGTTGTGGAATCAAAGATTGCAGGGAGCCACATAAGGCCAACAGAGGGGGCTTTCTGTGTTTGGAGAGCCTGTGCCAAGTCCTGATGCCTGTCAGCCTAAGCTGCTTGCAGATGTTCGGCTCGCAAGCTGGTCATTTTGCACGGTCAGTTTGCAATATGGGCTTGCTGCATGTTGCCGACCATGTCTAATTGTGTAATCTATTTATCATGCTCAAGTTGGAAAAAAACAAGCCAAGGGCTAAAGGTCAGGCAGCCAGTGCCCAGCTGGCCACGAAGTAAAGGGAGGTATGGGAGAGGGATCATGGTCCATTAATGTGACAGGGCAGGTGGAGAACAGTGTGACTGGGTGCAGGTCAGGGTCTTGGTGCCAAAAGCAGAGATTTCCCATTTCCATAGCTGCTAGAAATGTCTGTGGGCTGGAGAAATCTGGCAGGTATGTGAAGACCTCCTACAGAAGGGCACGGAGATGGCAGAGAAGAGACTCATTACTGTAGATACCCACACCTATAACCAGCATATGCATCTACAAATCCATCTGAACGTGGCATGCTGCCTCTCCCTGGCAGCCAACATCTTCCTCATGGCAGAGGAGGACCCCAGGCTTAGGAGCAAGTGGGCCAGTAGAGGATGCAGCTACTCAGCTGTCAGGGTTAGCCCAGGTCCACGGAGCCCATGATGGTGTTGAGACCATACCAGGACACATCCTGTTATTCCAGGGTTCCACGACGAAAATGATCTGCCACCACGATCGAATCAGATCCTCCCTTCTTTCCTTCCTTCTTCCCAGAGGATTCTGTGCTGGCCTCAGGTTGCCACCGGCTGCCCTCGGGCTAGGGTGTGTTTCCTTTATCTTTGTGGCTCCCTATCCTCACTACGGCACAGTGACCAATAAATATTTGAGGGACTCAAAGGGCAGCCTAAGAGATCATACCATCCCTTAGAGAAATCCCCCTTCTGACTGGGGGGGTGTCAGAGTTTTCTCCTTGAGTGGGAGGGGAAGGGGGCTAGAGACAGAGACAAAGGGTTGGACTTTATTTTTTTGAAGCATCTTTCTGAACCAGAAGCTAGAATTCAGGGATCTTTTCTTGCTTGGCCACTGTGTCCTGATACCCTTGTACCTTCTCATCACACTCTGGGGCTCTCTGATCTGGAGGAGGACATGCTGCTGCACAGCCCTCTGGGTAAGCAAGAGGCCCAGCTGGTGGCAGTTGCTCCAAAGAAGTAAGCTCCCCCAAGTCAGAAGGTGCTTCTGTGGGTGAAAGTGAGCCCCAGATGGAATGAACCCAAGGGAACCATCCCGGAGCTTCCTGCTCAGGCCCAGGAAGTGGCCTGTCTTGGAGTTTGAGACCATATGCTATGAACACTGAAATTAAAGTCTCCTTCCTTGCTTCAAAGACAGGGATTAGTGGGGAGATCCTGGAAAGTACCAGCTCAAATCCCAGTTCTTGCTGTGATTCCTTACAGTTAAGTAGTTTTACAACTTCTTGACCTTTGAGATAACTGAAACCAAACCCTTCTCCTATACAGATGAGAACACTGAGCTTCTCCAAGGTCACCCTGCCTGCCAGCTGCAGAACAAGCAGTAGCGGATGGGGCTCCTGACACAGTCTGTTTCCTTGGATGTCTTCTTCTGGACCTCAGCTTTGTTTCCTGGGGAGCAGACTCTAAGATGGAGATTGGGGACAGGCGGCTTGTTAAGGGGTGTTCTTGGGAGAGCATCTGGGGAAGGGAAGGTGCAGAAGCGGGGCTGGGCAGAGGGATCAGCTGGGCTGCAATGTGCTTTCGATGGAAAACCTGGCCAACTCCATGGAGAGAAATGAAGATGGGGAGGGTCTGGATCAATCTGTCCCCGCATGCCTCTGTCACTGGAGGTGGGCTGCTCTGGGAACCAGGACAGCTTGGATGAGGAGCATCTCCTCAGCTGAGGCAGCCCTCAAGGGTCTCATCACAGAGCCATCACATTGGTAGACAAGGAAGATTGCATAACTTAGGAAGGTGACGTGAGAATTGAATTCAATATCACACGCAAGCGCACATTGAAGAATGTCGGAGGTCTTGGGATCTGCAGCTGGCCTGCTCTGTGCAGCTCTGGTTTGAATACTGATAAAAACAGGAACAAATGAGAGGAGCTACATTTGCCCCTGTGGTGCCTCAGATGTGGCATGCAGGCCTGTGTTTCTCCTTGCCCAGTCCGTATGTCTCCTGGTGGGACAACTCCCCTCTAAGCAGAGCTCAACACCCTGCAAAAGAAAGAACACATCTCAGACCTGGGTCTCTAATCAGGCTCCTGAGAGTACCGCTCCCTGGCCCCATCCACACCCTTGTATTTGGAAGTGGGAAAACTAACCCCATGGACTTTGGGGCAAGGTGCTGCAATATTTGCATAATAACCCTCCACTCACTTGATCCATGAAGTGGTATAAGCTTTGGGCTCTGGTACACAATTGTATTTAATCCTCTGCCAACACTTATGGGCTGTGTGGCCCTGGGCAACTACTTCCCACTTCAGTTTCTTCATTGGAAAAATGAGAAGCATAATGGAATGAAACATCCCGGTGTGTATAAAATACCTATGACTATGCAGGGCGTTTGGAAAATTCTAAATCCCTCCCTCCCTCTTTGTTTCTGTCCATTGAGGGACAGCAGGGACAACAGCCCTTCTCAGATTGGGATGGGGGATCCATCTCCCCTCCTTCCAAGGGTACTTCATAAGAGAGTAGCTGTCACACCTCTGTCCTGTCATCTCTGTGGTCAGGTGCTCCAGGGCTCAGCTTGTATGTCTCCCACAGCTCCTAACCCATTTCTGTGCCTGGAATAGAGTAGGGGGCTCAGAATGTGGTAGGCCACGAAGGAGGGATGACAAGGGAGCTCTGTGATGGAGACCTTCCCATGAGCGAGGGGGACTGCTCCAAGGCTGTGTGAAATGAGTGATTCGCTTGAGAGGAAACCAGGCTGCTCTGGGGTCTATGGAGCTGGTCCACTAAGAACTGGGTTTTTGAAACCTGGAGACATTAACTAAGTGTAGAGGAGCTTGGAGATTGAATCTCCCAAGGATTACTGTGCTTTCCTGGAATTTCTTCTTCTTTTTTTTTTTTTTAAGAGAGAAGGACAGTAAGAGAGAGAGAGAGAGAGAGAGAGAGAATCAGTTTTTATTTTAGTTTTTTCATATGGCTTTCGTTGCTCTGACACTTAGTTGTGTACATGGGTGCTAGAGTTTGAACCTGTGTACTTGTGCATGCCGTGCAAGCGCCATAACCGCCGAGCCACCATGCCAGCCCCTTTCCTGGGATTTCTATCCCCAAGTTCCTGTTAAAGGCCCATTGCCCTCAGTCTGGTCTACTCCACTGGAGCTGGAAGGATCAAGAACTCACACCCAACATGGACAATTGGGGAAGAACTCCATTTCTTTTAATAGATTCCCAGCCTGCTGTAGCCCTCACAGCCCACGCTTTCAAAAGCAGGATCTAACATGTGGACCTTATGAAGGACTGGTCAGGGTGGCATGTGGCCAGAGAGGAGATTGAAACTGAACAATGACAGGGAAACCTATTTTGCTGCTGGGAGTGAGGCAGGGGGGTGGCATAGGGGAAGCAATCCTGAGAGTTCCTATCTGTCTCCCAGGAGAGGATTCTTGGCCCCGGTTGTAGGGGCACAAGGACTCAGCAGGAATGTATTTAAGGACTGGCTGTGAAGGAGAGCCTTATGTGGGATGACTAAGGAAAAAGTATAACAGCAATCTCAGAAACATACCAGACAATGAGACCAACCACCAAGAAAAAAGACCCAATATTTTAAAAAGAAAAGAAACAAAACAATATAACCCTCTAAATGCCTAATTCTCCACTATTAGGAAGAGTGTGATATATGCGAGAAACAGCTGGAGATGGAAAGGAGGCAGCAGTCAGACCCCCACAGAGAGTCTCTTTAGCATCAGCCAAGTCCTTCAAGGTGATGTTGAAGAGCCCGCTGGAGTGCTGCTTCCACATCAAGATTCCCGGATGGAAATTCTCTCTGCACCTCTTTTGTTCAAGCTTCCCTACTCGTTGATTTTTTTTTTTTTAACCTTTACGCGTTGTGAATTTCTGGTTCCCTTAATAATTATTTTCCTGTCTGGTTCCTTTCCTACACTGTAAGCCCTTGAGTGCAGGAAGTAAGCCTCATCTAGCTCCTCCTTTCATACCTGGTCTGACAGAGTCCCCTTAAGTGAACTTAAGGAGAAAAACCTGAAGAAAAGGAACGAGCCAAGCTTGCAATACCGGAGGCAGACTATAGGGGGCGTGCCTGTTGCCCCTCTACCTGCCAGCTTTTGCTGGGGATGTGTGACTGATAGCAACTAAGCCACACCAGGATAGATTGACCTGGAACTTGACCAGGAGGAAGAGCTTTGGCTGGAGGAGGCTATCTTCCCTACTGGGCCCAGACCTCTGCCAGGGATGGACTGACACAAGGTATGCAAAAGAGCTGGCCTCCTGGCCTCAAGGTGGGTCCAACTCTGCTGTACAATTTGTGCTCCCGCTCTCTCCAGCTGCACTGGAAACCACATCCTCGCTTAGCCCTTTATTCCCTGCTCTCTTCTGCTTCCAATCATTCCTCTCCTGAGAGCGTGCCCCAGTTAAGCACTTGAACAACACCCATCCCAGGCTGCGCTTCTTGAGCGCCAGTTTGATGGAGGTGCTAATAAGTTCATGGACAATGCAAAAACTGCCCCAGTGTGCAGGCAAGGAAGCACAGAAAGTGGATTCCTGGAAAGGGATGGCAGACAGCTCTGGAAGGGAGTGGGAAAGTGAGGTAGGGAAGGAAGCTCGTAAGGAGTACATTAACGAGCAGGTTCGCTCTGTAGTAGTCCCTGTAGTAGTTCTCTGTAGTTCCTGCCAGGAACTCCGACACTGTAAGGAACATATTTATGAATCCCCCACATGGAGGAATCATACAGTTTATATGAGATATCCCCAAAATCTCATGTGTAAGACAGCACAAGGTTTAGATGTGAAATGATTGGGGTAATAGAGTCTTAAGCTAATCAGTGCATTAATTCCCTGATAGAAATTAAGTGGATGGTAACCATAGGTAGGTAGATCGTGGCTGGAGGAGGTGGGTCACTGGGGGCATATCTTTTGGGGGGTTATATTTTGTCCCTGGAGAGTAAAGTGCTGCCCCCCCACATACACACTTCCTCCCCTCCTTCCAGGTGTAAAGTCCTGAGCCACTTTCCTCCGCCACACTCTTCTTCCATGATTTTTCTGTCTCACCTTGGTAGCAGAGCAATGGAGTTGGCCATTTACAGACCAAGACCTCTGAAACTGTGAGCCCCAAAATAAACTTTTCCTCCTCTAATTGTTCTTGTCAGATCTTTTGGTCACAGTGATTTAAAAAAAAAAAAACTGACTACAACAGAATTGATACTGAGAAATGGGGTTATTGCTGTGACTAACCTGACCACATGGTTTAGAAGCTTTTGAAGCTTTTGGGGATTTGTGGGAAGAATTTTTAAAAGTTTAGTGATATCAATGGGAAAAGTCTTAGAATAATGTAAGCATAGTTTAGTGAGTGGTTCTGGTGGGAGCTCAAAAATAAAAAAAAAAAACCAGAATGTTGGTAGGACTGTAAAGAGTAAAGACTGGGCTCCTGCAGTTTCAGAGGAGGACACTATGGGAAATTGGACTGGAAGTCATTCGTATTATATTATGGCTAAAACACTGTCTACATTTTTCCCAGGTCCTGAAACTTTCTGTGAAGCTGATTTTACAGGTGATGGCCTTCTTAATCTGGTTGAAGAAATTTATAGGCAGCAGAGTATTCAGGCAGTGGCATGGGTACTGCTGGCAGATTTGAGCCAAGTTTATTATGATCATCAGGAGCCAAAGCAAAGCAGAAACATTTGAAAAACTTACAATTGGGCCAAGTAAAACCGGGACTAAGAAAAATGTTGTTGTTAAAAACAACACAGTCACTAAAGAGAGGCTAAATACCCATAAACAAAAGGAAAATTTACTTGAGGACATCTCAGGAATTGGCAAGACCACACCCATCTCAGGCTCAAATGTGGAAACAGTGTTTTAGAGAAGAGATCAGTGGGGCACCCTTCTTGCCTAGGGGGGCCTAGGGAATTGTTTCACCATGCTCAGCCTCCCAGGCACTCAAAGGCTGTGTCAGCTGTAGTCTCTGCTCAAGATGGTGGCAGACCTTAACAGCAGTCTCATGGTGCTGGTCCTAAAAGATTGTAGGGTGCTGAAGTTAGGGCCTCATGGAAGCTTCCACCAAGATTTCAAAGGAAAGTCTGGGAGACCAGGAAAATTGCAGCAAAGTCAGAGTCCCCTCAGGCAGCCCCTAAGAGGGCAGTAGGTGGAGATGTGAGAAGGAAGCCAAAGCTGTAGTGTAGACCCCCAAGATTAAGAAATGCCAGTCATTTGGAATGTCCTCAGAGGAAAGCTGAAGCAATCGAACAGAGATGAGCCACGAGAGGCCTTGTGGGCTGCAACCAGCAAAGTCATATCATAGGCTTGCAGAGAGGACATCACAATGCCATATATCCCAGATACTGGACAAGAAACTATAGGACTTGTTTGCCCAGCTGGATTTTGGTCTTGCTTTGGTCCCATCCCTTCTTTCTGTGCCCCTATTTCTTCTTCATGGAATGGAAAAGTTTACGATGTGCCTTTTATATATAGGATATATACAACTTGCTTTAAAAAAAAAAACAAAACAAAACAGGAGTTCATGCTAAGAGTTTGCCTTGAGTTGCAAATGAAACTTTGAACTTGGACTTTTGGGCAATGCTAAAACTGTTGAGACCATGTGGACTCTTGAAAATGGATTAAATGTATTTTGAATTGTGAGATGGGCATGAGCTTTTGGGGGCAATAGTGGAATACTATGGTTTAGATATGACATAGCTCCTAAAAGGTCATGTGTAAGACAATAAAAGAAGGTTTAGAGAGCCTTAATCCAATTAGTTAATTAATCCCTTGGTAGGGATTAACTGGGTGGTAACTATTAGCAGGTAGGATGAGGCTGAAGAAGGTGAGTCCCTGGGGGCATGCCTTTGGGGTATATATTTTGTTTCTAAAGTGTGGATCTCTCTCTCTCCCTCTCTGCCCTGCCTGGTACCAAATCTTGAACCACTTTCCTCATCCACACTGCTATGATGTTCTGTGCGTGATGCTCTTTCTGTCTTACCTCCCTGGGCCCCAAAGAATGGAGTCAGCCATCAATGAACAAAACTTCCGAATACACAAGCCCCCAAATAAACCTTCCCTCCTCTAATTGTTCTCACCAGGTCTTGTGGTCATAGCAGTGAAATAGCTGACTATAACAGGAGGAAAGAAACTGTGCTATGTATCTACCAACTCCTTCCCATTGCTGATTGAGGGTTACAGCTGAGATATCCAGTCCTTACACTTCCATGCTGCCTGGCACCAACAAAGAGGAAGCACGGTAGGGTTGGAGATGCAGGAAGCCATGAGTGGCCTGCAGAGCTGTTTATAAGTGACCTCTTGGAGATCAAGAGGATATGACTGAGGGCACCAAGGGCTCATGAAAACCAAAGCTCTAGCACAAAACACTGGTTACTCTACCACCCGAGTATCCTCAGCAGCATCTCCCCAATGTGAACTCATGACTAACTCGCCATCACCCAACCCCAAACTACTCTTTCCATGCTCCAGTCTTCTCTCTCCCCCTCTCCCTTTCCCACTCTCCTTCCTTCCCTCCCTCCCTCCAGTTCTAGGGATCTAACCTATGGCCACACTCATGCTGGGCAAGTCCTCCTCCACTGAGCTACATCACAGGACCCCTGTACCAGGCTTTTAAATAATCCTCCAGTCCGCTCGCCATCCTCCTAGAATATGAGGTGCCCTGTCCTCTGTTCCACCCTCATTTTTTAGCATGCCTAGGAGGGGTCACCACCTCCCTTGCCTGCTGGGTTATGGCTTGTCTCCCGGAGCCTCTCTGCTATTTATTGTCGTTTTGCTTCTAGGTACATATCTACTCCTTTCTCGACAAGGTAGATATTTGCTTATAAAGTAGCCTGGCCTGGTAGCTGTCCTATTGGACCCCTTACTGAGGGAAGACAGTGACCAAGCCCCATCTTCCAGTCTGGCTTCCTGAATCTTTACCGAGAGGAATCATTTCTTAGAGAAACAAGATGCCCTCACCCTGACAGGCTGAGGTTTTTGTTTGGTACATCAACCTTTCTCCGTTTCTCGGGCTCCGTGGGAGAAATTTCTCTATTTCTGGAGCAATACTTGCTGTGTTCCTCCTAAGCAGCTGGAGTCCTTTCATCTGACAGGTTCTGTGAATCAAGTGATGAATTGAGCCTCCCTTTTTGTACCGAGTATTAGAAAGTCAACAGTCAAATTCATGGTCGATCTCCAGCAAATGTAAAGGACATTTGCTGTCCCAAGGTGAACTTCATTCATAACCTCATGTTATTGCTTGTTTTATTTTTCTGTTTTTAAGATTTTTTTCTCCTTGTATGCATTCATCCAACCTGCCTTAAATTCTTTTGAGACAAAAAAAAAATACATACACACATATCAGAATGCAGATATATTTACATCTTAATATTGTCTTCTCCCATTCCTATTTAAATGTCCCTGTCTGGTACTCGTGGGTTGCTATTCATTGCTATTACTTTGTCATCCTTGATGGTAAATTCCTGCTTCTGTTCATGATTCCCAGTCCATCCTCCACAGACCTGCCAGGGTTATCTTCCTAACATGCACATCTCATGGGGCCCCTCTTCTCAAAGTCCTTTAAGAGTTCGCACGATGTCTAGGGCATAAATGTTACTCTTCCCTTGCGTGGCAGAAGACACTCTACAACAAGTGGACCCTGCCTGCCTTTCTGTTCATCCTCATTTCTCCCTCTTCACTCACTCCCCCAGTACGCCCCGTTTGACATCGCAGAAATCATAAGAACACCAGGCCCTGTTCCACCTGTCCTTCTGCCCTAGTCCTGTTCATCCTCCAAGTCTCAGCTCCAAAACACTTCCCCAGGTGCCCCAGGTAGACTGGTGCTCCAGCTATCGGACAACTAGGATGTTACGTCTTTGCCTGCAATCCCAGGAAAAGTGCAAGGACCCTCAGGACCCAAGGCTTGATTTGGGACTAAACAGGGAAACCTTAAGCAGGCAGGGAAGAAAGCTAGCTGGGTAGAGGAAGGGAGCCATCATTGCCCTCTGCTCCTATCTGGAGACAGAATTAATTAAAGGTGTGATTTGAACACAGGAGACAGGTTGTAGAATTCCAAATGCAAAGCGGAATCTTCTTGCCATTTTAATAGCAGCTAGGATGAGGGACAGTGTGTTTGCGCACTTGTTCACATACACTGCCACAGCCTCTGTCCAGCTAAGAGTCAGAGAATTAAACAACTGTTTCCTCCATCAGATAGTTTCTGTGATAGTCAGCTTTTTGACACTGTGACAAATAACTGAGAACTAACTCTAAGGAGGAAAGATTTATTTTGACTCAGTTTCAGAGATTTCAGCGCACGATCAGCCGCTTTGCACCTGAAATGAGGCAGAACATCATGACAGAAGAGTGTGGTGGAGGAAAGCCGCTCAGCTCCTGGCAGCCAGGAAGGGGAGGGAGGGAGAGAGAAAGGGGCCAGGCACAAGAAGTACCCTTCCAGAGCATGCCCCGTGACCCACCTCCTCCCACGGTGTGCTGTGATTTCCACCACCTCTGCAGGGTCCCTTCAAGTTATTAATCCACTGATGAGTTTGGAGCCCTGAAGATCCACTCATTGCTTAGAATCCCCACCCCTGAACCTTGCAGCATTGGGAACCAAGCTTTGAACATGAGAGTCATTGGGGTGCACTCCAGACCCACCCCATGATCATTCTAGTATAATGGACTTGGATTACTGTTGGTGATTCTGATGCTCTTGAAGTAGTAAAGCCATTTGCCCTGCAGCAGTGATTCTCAAAGTGTGGCCCCTGAGCCAAGAGCACCAGCATCACCTGGACATTGTGACAAATGCCAATTTTCAAACCTCACCACAAATGCAGGAGGCAGGACCTCGGGATAAGACCCTGAATGCTCACATGAAGCCCTCAGCTGAACCATGCACTGCAGAATGCAGGAGTCCTCAGCCTTGACTTCTCATTCGAATCCGTGAGGGATTTTACAACAGGGCTGACTCCCAGAGCTGAGGCCCACTGCTTCGTGGGTGCGTTTCTGCCCTGAATAGCTTTAAAAGAGGTGGTGAAGCACATCAAATCCATGGCATGAGCGCTTGTGGATTAATTAAGAAGCACATTTGCAAACAGAGACAATCTATGAATTTTGTGAATGGGTTAATTGAAAATATGATATCTTGAGGAACCTCACAAATTGGTCTTAAAATTCCCATTTATTTTAAGACACACAGTGAGAGAGAGAGAGAATCAATTTTATTTAGTTTTTCATGTGGCTTTTGTTGCTCCAACACTGAGTTGTGTACACAGTGTGGGGGTTTGAACCTGCATCCTCTTGCATGCCAGACCAGACCAGCACTATAACCGCTGAGCCACTGCTCCAGCCCCCCATTTAATTTTTTAAGAATTATTTATGCTGAATGGCAAACAAATACCAAAAGTTATAGTATCAGTCTAACAAGCCCTCATGAACCCATTACCCACCTTTAGTAGCTGCCAGCTCACGGGTAATCCTTCTCCATTAATAATTCTCCCCTCCCATTTAATTTATAAGCAAATCCTGCATTATAGCAGGATATAATTATATCAAATTACATCTATATAATTTCCTTAAATTATATATATAATTTATAATTATATATACAATTTAATATAT
>PVKS010006951.1:0-49389 GCA_004027875.1 Aplodontia rufa | reverse complement strand
GTTAGTGTTCGCCTGATGTTTATAAGTTAATGAACTCACTGAAGTTGTTTGAGCACTTGGAAAGGATTTCTTGTTAGGGTTAACAGTTTCCCTTATTATGCATTTGAAGGCCCTAATTTAAAGATAATGAAATATTTAAGTTATAAATATAGCTTCAAATTGTACTAAGTTTACCTAACTCTGTAAAATAGATTACTTATTGAGAGTAAATATATTCAACTTGATTAGATGGAATCTTACTCAAAAGCCTTACCGAAAATGACATTTTTATTAAAGTTTGGTAGATTTGTAAATAGAATAAAAGGAGTTATGGATTGCATGGGCACATAAACAAATTTCAAAATATTTTATTTAAAAAGTTTAAACCCAAGAGTCAGTTATTTTTGCACACACCCACACACCCACGTTGACATGCAAGCGCATTTCAGTCACTATGATCACAGCAGTGTGTCGAGAGGGTCTATGTCGTCCTGCGTGGGCCTACCACCTTGTGAAGTCTGAGTTCCTTGCCCGCTAAAGACTTTTCACTGGTGATTTCTCACCTTCATCCAGGTCCTGCGGTGGATGCTAGAAAGTGCCATCCAGCTCTGTCTACAACGCTGCCCTAGATGCTGGGGTGCTGTCACCCCTGATGATTGCTGCTGCTGCAGAGAGCCACCTGCCAAAAGTCACGGCCCTCCCAGAGCAGTCCACACCGAAGTGCCTGATGAGTGGAGGTGGGGAAGCCGCTCTGAAGTGCCAGGGCCTGTATCACAGCTCAGCCTCTCCCTTCTCCCTCTGCCTCCTCCCCTCCCTGTCACAGGCATCCACTGCCGGGGCTTCCCTACATAAACATCCTGCCTTCTACATTTGATCTCAAAACCCACTTTCTCGCACACCAAATTGCCATGGCACCTGACCATAGAGTATGAGGATTATTTCCAGATCAAGAAGGAAAATCTGATAAAGTGTACTAGTCAGCCTGCTGTTATTGTTAACAAATACCTGAGACAATCAACTTAAGAAGAGAAAAGCTTTATTTTGACTTCCAGTTTTAGAGGTTTCAGACTATTGATTAGCCCATTGCTCTTGGGCCTGTGGCAAGGGAGTACATCATGGCAGGGAGCATGTGGTAAAGCCCAGCTCTTCACCTCGCGGCCAGAGAAAAAGAACGTGGGCCCCACAATTCCCTTTGAGGGCATGCCCTAATGACCAGGAGTCCTTTAATTGGGTCCCAGCTCTTAATAGTTCCACAACCTACCAATGTGCCACTTTGGGGAATAGCTTGTAATACATGGGCCTTTGGGAGATATTTCAAATGTAAACCACCGCAAAGTGTAAGAGACTGATGGGCCCACAGGAGGGCTAAAAGTGACTAGAAGCTCTGGCCAGGTCCTGTTCACTCAGGGTGATGTCACACACACTGGTTGGGGCAGAGGGACTGGTGCAACGGGGGGAGAGGGAGGCAGGTTTTGTGGCTCTTAGCAGCTTTGATTTTTGTCGACTCTGTTCCTTCGGTCCTGTCTCAGACGTGACAACTTTAACAAACATACCACAGACTTGTGGCTTAAACACAACATTTATTTCTCGTGGTTCTGGAAGCCGAGGGGTCCAAAATCAAAGTGCCAGGAGATGTGGTGTCTGAGGAGGGCCTGCTTCCTGGTCTGCAATTGATCATCTTCTCATATCCTCCTATGGTGGGGAGCAGAGAGAGTTACTGCGAGGGGCACTAGTCCCATTCAGGAGGGTCCCGCCCTCATGACCTAATCACCCCTCAAAGGCGGTCTTCCTAATACTGTCATAGTGTTTCAACACGGGTGTTGAAAGAGGCCCAGTTCCCTGGCCTCTGTTGTCTAGTGTCAACACGTGAAGGAGCAGTCCTCAATATATAAAGTGCATATCTCTAAACCCAGATTAACTCTAAGCCTTGTGAATTCCAATAACGCCCCTCAATGACTCTGGGCCTCAGAGTTCACTCTCCAGGCTCCTTATGAAAGCACTGTGAGTCATCTGCTGTGTCCCATATTTATCACCTCTTCACCTCTGCAATACCTCAGATCCTCAGCCCCTCGCCCCTAAACCACATCTGCCAGAAAACTGCTTTGGAAATGCACAGTATGCTAGATCCGATCTTTGCATCTGTGTCTATCATGTGGTAGAAGCCCATCCTTGCCGCTGTAACAAAATGCTCTAACCTGGGTGGCATGTGAACAAGGGGAATATCCTTCTCACGGCTTGGGAGGATGGATGTCCAAGAGGATGGTCCTGGCAGATGCCATGTCTTGAAGATTTGCATTCTGATGCGTGCATGGTAACTTCTTGCTGGATCTTCACCTGGTAGAAGGGGAAAGACAGCTTTCTGGAGCCTCTTTTATTTATTTATTTTTATTATTTAATATTTTTATTAGATGTATATAGAGATACAATTGAGGGGTGAACATTATCAAATCATCAATAACCAATGTATATATACTTAGCTATCCAGAGCTAATGCCAAATCATGGATGCCCAGCTTGGGTTTCCCCTGTTGCTGTTTCCCCCAGAAGAACTCCTGCGCCAGAAGAACTCCTGCGTTAAGTGAGTATCTCATGGAGGAAGGACATCTGCTTCTGAGATGGTTCCCCCATATTCCCACTCTCCAGTCCTGGAGCCTCTGTTATAAGGGCACTAATCCCATTCGTGAGGGCTCTGCCCCCACAACCTAATCACTCCTCGAAGGTGCCACCTCCCATTATCACATTGGTGATCAGACTTCAACATGTGAATTTTGGAGCGATAAAGCATTCAGACCATAGCACATGACCGCATTAGAAACCTGTGCTATCTCAGGCAAACGTACACTTTTGTTGAATGGATAAATGAAGAGAAATTTATGAAAGTTGAAGATGGATCAAGAAAATTTCTTTGCAAGTGTACGAGTTGCCAGAAGAAGCAGAGAGAAGTCAGCACATGCCTCATTAAAAAGTCATTAAGCAAAAGTATCATGAAAGCGAAAACAACCTTAGTGGTTTACTAAGGGCATTGTTTAAAGAAAGCTCCTCCCAGCTCCAGAAACCAACTTACTAATCTTTTTTTAAACTTTAGAGTCAAAGACAGAATTTTTAAAGTGGCCAGGGAGAAAAGAAAGATCATAATAAAAATTGAAAGAATTGAAACACAGGACTCTCTCTGCCTGCTTAGGAAGAAATTGCTAGGAATTACAGCAAATTGAAGCTTTGTCCCCTAACTGGCCAGACACAGGCAAGAAAAGAATATTTCCAGATAGGAAGACCTTTGCAGGAATCTGGAAGAACTGGCCAAGCAAAGAAAGAAAAACTACAGAGGCTTTAGAAGAGACACATAGGGTGCTGCAGCAGTGGCTCAATGGTTACGGCGCTTGCCTAGCATGCACAAGTATGCGGGTTCAAACCCCAGCACCCACGTACACAACTAAGTGTCAGAGCAATGAAAGCCATGTGAAAAACTCAATAAAAATTGATTCTCTCTGCCTCTCTGCCTCTCATTGCCCTTCTCTTTTTAAAAATAAAAAAATAAAATAAAAATAGAAGAGATCTGCACTTTGATAACATCAACAAATCACATAAAATAAATATCATCAGGAAATTAAATGCATAGTATGAGAGACTGCAAGATGTAAAGATTAATTTTTTACCATTTTATTACAAATATCTGACCCATATCAGTGCTTAACTCATCTATTTTTCTACACGTTTTTATTATCTTCAATATTATATTTTTATACTCTTTAATATTTCAATCTATCTTTTTTGGTGTGGGCAAGATAGAGATCATTAAAATATATATTATTTCATAAAGTTGTTCAGACTCCCAAGATATAAAGATGAGTATGAATGGGAATAAAATAGAAGAGGGACAACTTCTCAAACTACATTTATATGCCACACAGAACAGGAATTACCCTTGATTTTGCTCATTCTGTACACATTTGCTAAGTGCCTACAATAAGTCTGACATTTGCTTTGGTTTGGGATATGATTTGAAGGTGTCTCCCAAGAGTTTGTGTGTTGATATTTAGTCCCAGTTGTGAAATTTAAGGGTAAAAACTTAAGTCTGACTATGGAGTGTGGAAGTGGAGCCTTTGAAAAGTAATTAGGATGAGAGTCCTTGTGATTGAATCGTGGTGGGTTTGCATGAAGGAAGGAATCTAAAAGAGAGCTAAGATGCACACATGCATGCTCTCTGTCCTGTGCCACCCCGGGACTCTGCCAGCAAGATAGGTATGAACACTAGGTGTGGCCTCTGACCCACAGGAACCTCTTTTCTTTATGAAGTTGACTGCTTCAGGCATATTTTTAAAATAACAAAAAATAGACCAATACAACATTATACTTGGCTCTGTAGAAAAAAATAAATAAGGAACAGCCCCTAACCTCAAAGAGATGACTAATAAAGTCAAAGTCGATAGATAAGAAAAGAAGTATTTTGTATTTATTGTAATTTAGTTGGAGAATTATTCTCAGTTTCATGGTAACAAAGGTTATATCAACCCGAAAGTATATATAATCCCTCATACATATTTTTCAATTCTGAGAACTAACAGAAAAGAAAAAGAACACAACTAGACTAATGACTGAATAAGAAATGATAAGCTGTTATTAAAGATTTATCCCACACAAAGAATCTATGCTGGATGGATTCCCTTGGTGGTTTTCTTAGCTTTCAGAAAATCAAGGATACTCCAGTTTTATGTAGCCTTTAAGAATATTTTTTTGAAAAGATGTAACATTAGCAAATGCTTTTTACACAAAACAGGCTAATTCTCAGCTCTAACAGATACCAACCATGAAGGTGCATGAGAACAGTTCACTATATTCATTTAAAATATAGATGCAAAAATGCCACATGAGACTTAGGAAATACAAACAGCACCTTAAAAGAATTGTTCACTCAACCTAAAGCAAGTTTAATCATGGACTTCGAGGCTGTTCTACAGAAATTAAAATCCTCAACATAATTGATCCTGTTAGTAGAAAAAAATAGCAAGTGTCATTATATTATCTTCATATGTGCCCCAAATACCTTCGGCATGCTTAAAAATCCATTGCATATACAATTCTTGACAATTAGTAGGATAGTTTCTTTAAATTATTATTTAAAATCAACTGTTCATCTCGTTTCAGCCTACATTTACCTTTTCAGATCTAAGGCACATTACGCGTGTTGGAGAAACATTAGAGTCATTTCTTAAAAGCAAAAACAAAACAAAGATGCCCTCTTCGCAGTGTCTATTTAACACAGTATCAGAAAAGCTTGCATTAACTGCTGGAGAAAGACAATAAAAGGTATAACTGTATGAAGGAAAAGAAAACAAATATTCCTTTTTACCGGTGACCTAGAAAATCAAAAGAAATCAACCAAAACATTATTAGAGGTAATAAATGAATCCTCTGGAGTTATGGGGTTTGAGATGCAGACTCAAAAATCAATTGTGTTGTTATATACCAGTAGCATGCTGGAAATAAAATGAAAACAAAGAGCCCATTTATGGTAATAAAGAATTTGAATCTCAACATGTACCAAAAGAGATTTATTCAAATAACATCATAAATATTTAATGGCAAAAAGAAGACATCGACGACTGGGGAGATGGAGCTACCTCCTGCTTAGGAACACCAAATGCACAAAGGTAAGCATTTCCTCTGTTTCCTCGGTCTTTTTCAGTCCTGCTGTGCCCTCCCTTTGCCAATTGAGGTTGTCAAGGTCATTGTAAAAGGAGCCCCTCCTTGGGTCTTGGAATTGTGGATATGGTCACCAATTTTTCCAACTTTCTGTTGTGTTCACTTGTTTAAAAAAAAATCACCTCTGTCTAACTGGAAAGGTCCAGTTCTGATGCCTAGTCATTGAATTCCAAGTGTCAACCTTTGCCTCATTTTTTCTGCTTATTCATTTTGAGGCACCCTCTCTTGGTGAGCTATTCTCAAGTTCAGATGCACTAGTGGTGTGTATCTTCACTGGTCAACCTCCAAAGACCCTCTTCTTGGGTATTGCTTGAACCAGCAATGGCCCCCATTGCATGAGACAATATCAGTGTGGGATTAAAGACTATTTGAGTTAAAATTCCACGGAACAATTTAGGGTGGAATCCAATCAGAAGAATGAATGCTGATGAAGAGATAATTTAGAAAAGAAAATGTGTGCATTCCTGTTATACCACTTTTGTGCGTTATATTTCATTATTAAAATATTTATGAAAATGGGGAATAGTGGGCTAATCAAAAAATCATTTCATAGAAAAAATAATTTTTTTCTAAGGTTACGTGGGAGGTAAGGAAAAAAATAGAATTTGAACTCATATCTTTTTTGACACCAAAGTCCAGACTCTTTAATTCTACTTCCTATAGACTTCAGTGGGTCAGAAATAAATACAAAAATCAAATTCATAAAAAATTATCTTGAAGAAAATAGAATATTTATCTCAGCCATGGAGGAAATTTATGAATATTAAAAATGGAGGATATCATCAGGAACAAGATGGATGTGTTGAAATCCATAAAGACAAGGACTTTTGTACAATAAAAAGCAATAAAATAAACATCAGAAGGAAGGCAACAAAAAAGGGGACTATATTGGATGAATACAATCAGAAACATTTAACTGTCCAAAATACATGAGCACTTGATAAAATATATAAGGCTGAAACTCAGATTCCACAAAATAAGAGATCAAATTAGATGGGAAGAAAGTTCTACCTCAAGGAAATGCAGATGGCAAATCATCTCGGGAGAAAAGGTATTCATGCTATCAGTTAAAGAAATGCAACTGAAAACTAGCCTAAGCCTAAGTGTAATTATACACATTGAATAAACAGAACCAAACTATTTGAGGAGGTGGTGATGGGCTACTTTCACATTAATTCTCCAACTGTTATAGGATTTTCTTACTTATAGTTCATACAGGGGTCTTTTACAGGACCCCTGTGCTGCTTAGAAGCAGCTCATTCATCCTAACTGATCCAGAGGTAGCACAGATAGAATCTTGAAAGCCATAAGATGCCAGATGATTGACCATTAAGCATGGTAATTAAGATTATTACTCACTTGTACCACTCATTTACCTATTCTCCGTCCCCCTCCATGTTGAGGATGCTAAACAACAGTCCTGCTTTCGTGGAGCCCCTGGTGCTGTAGAAACCAGGCATCTTTCAGGTCCTGTAGGGAAGGCAGAGATCAATGACAGAAGCCAGAGGGAGGAGGTGGCAGTTCCCTTTCCTGTATGTTTTTGGTTAGAGTCACAGAAGAATTTTGCAGGAGATTGGAAAGGTAGTAAGCAACTGCTCCCCTTCTCCCTGCAGGCTGAAATTCAGGCTGTGTTGCAGCATGCACATATTTTGTTAGTCTTTGCAAATCCACTGACTTCCTTCACTGGCACGGGCAGCAGCAGAACATCAGCTCCTCCAGCTTCTGTGAAATCTCTACTTCTGGCTCCCCCAAATCCCAGGGCCAGGCGTGAGTATAGACCTGCAGTGAGAGGGGCAAGATTCTCCTGCACATCATCAACAGAGGGAGGTGGAGGCTTGGAGCCAGGACTGACAGTCACTGGTTTGGGCTTTTTTTTCCCTCTGGGGTCCAGGTATTTCTGTCCTTCCCTGGCTTTACAAGCTTTTTCTTCCCAATCTGAGTACAGAGGTACTCAGACTCAGTACTAAGCATGTGCAACTGTACACGTGCACACACAAACTACCTGAGTTTATATTTTTACCATCTGCCACATGATGTCAAATTCCTCAAATAACCCCCATGATCACAGGCTGTTTGCTGCTGCTAAAACAGAGTACCACAGACGGGGAAGTTGATTTGGCTCACAGTTCTAGACACTGGGAAAGCCAAGACTGGGGGCCCACTTCTGCTGAAGGCCTTTCTATGACATCATCCCGGGCAGAAGGCACCCGACAGCTAGCGAGCATTTGGGACAGAAACAGGGGCCCACCACATCCTTTTTTATCAGTAACTCATTCCCATGATGATTAACCCACCCCAGAATAATGTCATGAATTCTTTCTTGAGAGTGGAAACTTCATGACCTAAACACCTCCTTAAGGTCCCATCTCCCCAAATCATTACAGTTGCAATTAAATTTCAGTGAGGATGCATTTAAACCGTATCACCTGTATTCTATGTCAGGCCTCTTGTATCTCTGACAGACTTTGGTATCAGATGTGATTCTAGAAAGTAGAATCATATAAATGGCGTCTCCACATTGGTTCTGGGTTAACTGTGAATGCTTCTCCGAGTTGAGTAGATTTGAATACATTAATGACCATGTTTTCAGTGGTCAAGAGGACACTGTCTATGCCATGCGGATAGTGTGAATGTGCAGTGGGGTAGGGACTGGACCTTTCAAGTATTGGACAGTGACTCTGAAATGATACTAGTTTCAGGAGACCCCAAATACCACGGTGGTTCACAAGTCAGACTAGGCGCTCATGGAGGTGAGGTGATCACTGTAAGACATTATAAAATATGCTATATTTTATATATATACACCTCTGACTGTGAAAGAGACGGAAAGATGTACATGGATGTGAGGTCCTTGAGAATAGACTGTGGGGACTGTACTATGTCAACGACATTTTCTAGAATGTATAGCTTCAGGAAGCACTTGACAACAAGAGAGATTTTAAGTGAATTCTAACAGTCTCTTCCTTCTGCCTCTAGCATATTTCTCACTGTGGACAAGGCAGGGAGCCAGTTTTCCTTCCTGGTATCCATAAAGGGGGCTTTCATTATATTCTTCAAGATGGACAAATTTTGGAATGAATGCGCATAGCCGTCTGGCTAGTGAGTGCCAACACCGTCTGATCACAGCTGTAGTGGTCAGTGAGGCCGTTGCTCAAGGGAGACATAGTCTCGTACCTCTCAGACAAGCAAACAGCCTGAGCACACCCCTCTCTTCTCCTCTTCCCATTTGGTTTCAGTTACCTAAAGGGAGCTTCTGGGTGTTATTTCATGGTGAATAGTGAGAGATTCTGCCACTTTCTCCAATATAACAGTTACTAAGAAATTCTGGTGTGTGTGTATGTGCACATGCGTATGTGTAAATGGACACTAGCTCAGCCATTACAAACTGCAGGTGATAATCAACAAAACAAAAAAAACGCCTCAGCGTGTTTAGGTTTCTAAACAGTCAGAAGTCGATTTATTAAAAAAAGAAACAATCTCTTCTGCAGCAAAAAGATAACAGTGAAGCTGTTCATCTTAACCGTTTGGAACATTCATTGAGCATTTTTTTAGTATTGAAAATAATACACCTTAAGAAAGTAGGAAGTATCATGGCTGGTTTATTTATATCAGATGATATAGCTTTTTAAAATTAAGAAATGTATCATACATCCAGAAGAGTATAAAATATAGTTACAGTTTACAGAAGCACTGTAATCTTATTTAATGTCAAGAAATACCAGTAGAGGATATTTTTCCAGGGAATCAGCATATTACCTTGACACAGCAAAATCTATGTTCATAGCAGCTCAATTTACAATAGTTAAAATACGGAAACAACCCAGATGCCCCTCACTGGGTGAATGGATCCAAAAACTGTGGTACATGTATACCATGGAGTTCTACTCAGCAATTAGAAATAATGATATCGCAGACTTTGAAGGTAAATGGATGGCTAAGGAAGAAATCATGCTGAGTGAAGTCAGCATAACCCAGAGAACCAAGGGTTGAATGTCTTCACTCATCTTTGGAGGCTGGAGCTAGACCCTGGCCATTGAGAAAGGAGGTCAACTCTCATGTATTAAATCCTGAAAAGGTGTAGTGACATACAACCTAAGGCATTCGTACAGAGGTATTGGGAAGGAGGGGGGAGGGGGAAGGGACAATGGGGGTAATTAGAAGGGCTTTAGGGGGTAAATCGAATTTTCAGAATATAAATGCATTATATTGTTGAAAACAAGAAAAGAAAAGAAAAACCAGTAGAGTTTCCCCTCCTTGTCTGTGGGTTTTGCCTCCTTGGATTCAACCAATGGCAGATCAAAAAATTTGTATCTATACTCACCTGCGTAGACTTTCTTCTTGTCAGTTTGTAAACAATATAGCATTACAAGTATTTATACTGCATTTATTTTGTATTTTGTATTAGGTATTATAAGTAATCTAGAGATAATTTAAAGTATATGGGAGGATGTATGTAGATTATGTGCAAATGCTACACCAATTTATAGAAGAAACTTGAGCGTCTGTGGATTTGTTTGTTTTAGAGAGAATGTTAATTTTTTCATCTGGTTTTTGTTTATCCTCCAATTAATTATGTATGTGATGCTGGGGATCAAACCTGGGTACTTGCACATGCCAGGCAAGTGCTCTATTGCTGAGCCACCTCTCTAGCCCATATCTATGTTTTGATATACAGGGGGCCTGGAATCAATCCTCTGCAGATCCTGGGCATAACTGCACCTCAGAAGTCCCTGTGTGCTATTCCTAATCACCTATCCCTCACCCCCAGAGGTCAGCATTATATTGTTTCAATAGTTGTTTTTCCTTTTTACCACCTATGTGTGTATCCCCACACTAAGTAGAAGGTGCAAAGCCAGCTCTAGGACTAAAGGGAGACACAGTCCCTGTTAGATGAAGGCTTCCAAGGGAAACAGCTGAACAGGCTCTGGTCAGGGTCTGGAACCAGGGAACCAATTAACACAAACTTACAGCAGATAAATATTCTAAGTTCAACTCATCAGAAAATTCCATCTGTAGATCAAAAAGAGGACAGACATCCTAAATCCTCATTTCTGTGTCTTCAGTATATCATGAGTCACACACATTCGGACCAATTGTCCTCCATGGCTGTTGTACAAGTAAGTGCCTCCTGAAATCTTCCTTCATCTTCCTGGCCTCGAATGATGGATTTTCTCATCATATCTTTTATCTTCCTCTTTTTGATCTATTCTCTTATTTTAGTGGAGAATATCACTCAATAATATTGCTGAGAAACAATGGAAAAAAATACTTTTTTGAGAGTCCACATATTTGAAAACATTTTATCCTGCCCTTATGACTGATAGTTTGGCTGGGCATAGAATCTGATGTTGAAGATCATTTTCCTTCAGAATTTTTATGACTGTTTCATTGCTTTCTAGTTTCCAGTTGCTACTGCTAAGTCAACTGACATTCTGATCCCTAACACTTTGTAAGTAATATGTATTCTTCTTGGAGGCTTCTAGAATTTTTTTCTTGTCTATAGTATATTAAAAATAATATATCTCAAGTTGAATCCATTTGGATCCATTATGCTGGACATCTGGCTGGTCTTCTCAATCTGGAAGCACAAATTCTTGACCTGATCATTTTGAGCCATCAACTAAGAATAAAAAAGTAGCCTCTGCGCTTCTGAAAAAGACTGATTATTTTATAGAGCCAGTTTAAGACCTGTTTGATCAGTGACAACTTGTCTCAGTCTAATCCATCAACGAAATCTTGCTTCATTGAACACGCTTCTCAGGAAAGCGACCAATCAATGGTAACCTTTGAGGGTGAGTCAGGCAGCAGCCAATTTACACTAGTGAAGTCTTGTGTAAATAAACACACTTCTGAGGCTGACATCAGCCTACTCCCATCTCTAAAACCATCACAATCCCAAAACAGTCCTGCCTCCAGAACCTTGTATGAATCCAGCAGACTACAGTGGTTGGAGGGACTGTCCCTGACAGCATCTCCATTCTTGCAAAACGAAGCAAGCTCCTATGCATTACTCCTAATCATGTGCCCTTCTACACCGAGGTGTACCATTATACTTTTTAAAACTTAACTCCTTTTAAAATTTATTATTACTACTATTTACTTTTTGCACCGATGTGTATTTGTATAAACTCAGCAGCAGGCACACTCCGAACTACAGAAGGAAAAGTCGGCATGGCCTCAGTTAGAGTGAGGCTCTGGGGAAGCTGAGTAGAGTAGAGACCCTTGGCCATGATGTTGTGTTTTAGCCACTGAGTGGCAGGCAACCTTTTTCTTAACATAACTATGAGTTTGAAACACAATGGCCAAGAGCTCGCTCACACTTCTCAGCACAGTCACACCGGAAACTGACATGGTTGTGATGTAGCACAGGTTACAATGTGTGCTTCACATGAAAAGCCTTGCTTGTGCTCTTCTCCCAGAGGCCCTGGATTGCCTGCAGCCTGAGTCTCCTCCCAGCTTCATACCAAATCGAATACCTGCTTCCTGAAACCTTCCAGTTCTTCATGGGACAAGAACCATCAGCTACCTAGGGACAAGAGAACTGAATAGTAATAGGGACTTAAGTTCAAATCCAAATTTGGCAAATACCCTCTCAAATTATTAGGGGACAGACAGATAGGAGTGGTGGGAACACAAGGTTACGAGAATAATTCTATAAAATAGGCCCATTATACTGACCCCACATGCTTTATCATCCAAAAAGCAATTTACCTACAGAGGAGCGTACCTGGCCTAAGCGAACAGGCTGTCACACATCTCAGCAAACTACCTGCTATCTGCAGAGGAAATGCAGGCCCCAAAGCAATATTAGTAGGAGGAACCAAATAACCCTGAAGGAGGAGACTTTTGTGATTGGATTCTGAAACACAAGGAGATAAGAATAATTCCCCCTAACCAGAAAATATGTAAGAATATACAGTTAAGAATCCAATTAGAACCAGTTAGAATGGGCCAAGGTGACCTAGAGTTGCCACGACAGTGAGGACTTGAAAGTCTGATATCACCTCGCTGTCAGTCAAGAGTCAAGAGGTGGACTTGTGGGGCTGGAGCTGTGGCTCAGTGGTTTCGGCACTTGCCTGGCACGCATGAGGACCCAGGTTCAAACCCCAGCACCACGTACGCAACTAAGTGTTGGAGTAACGAAGGCCATGTGAAAAACTAAATAAAGTTGTTTCTTTCTCTATCTCTCTCACCATCCCTCTCTCTTAAAAAAAAAAAAAGAGAGAGAGAGAGAGACCTGGGTGGGACTTTCTGGGAACATCTCTGGAATCCCCAATAAAAGTGGAGTGCAGGAGAGACATATTGTCCCTCTCCTTTCTGAGAGGACCCACTCTCTCCCTTTTGAGAGTTCCCTTTTCCTTTTTCTATCCCTTCAATAAACTCATTCTTGTTACTCTAAGTGACATGTTGAAATCTTTCAGACTTGATTGCAAGAATCGGTTGGGGGGGCGTCACACTGCCTCAGTTTCCCCTAGAAGGCCCTATCTCTGTAACAAAATGACCTTACGCCCTATTATCATGCTCTTCCATGTGTTTAAGTTTACTGTGAGTGAAATAAAGTTTGGGCCAAATCAATAGTTCAACCCCAACTGCACATAAGAATCACCTGTAGTTATTTAAAAATACTGATTCTTAGGCCCTGCCCCCATTAAATCTGAATCTCTAGGGTAGGGCCTGAGCATCATCATTGAAATTTCTTCTGTGATTCTAATGCAGACCCAGGGTTGGGAACCACTGGATCTGGTGATCTCCAAGGCTCTACTCAGTACTCAAATTCTAGGAAGTACTGGGTACTTTGAATAAGTAGGTTATTGTGTCAGTAGGACTCTGTTCTTTGGTATTCCAAAGGGATAAAAAGCATTCAAAGAGTTCAATATAAGAACCTCTGTGATGCAAATTATTTATATTGATGATCAGTATGCACAGTGGAAGCTTGTAGAAATCGATGAACACAAAGTACAGATTGCAATCTTTCTCAGCTATGCTTGTAACTTAACTGGTAATTTCCATTGCTAGTGATGAACAGGGAGTGACACCTATTAATCATTCTCTAGCCTGCTAAGTCTGTATATGTTGGGAGAAGAGGAAGCACCAGCTAGTCAGAGCCTCACTGAAGGTGAATAGGTGAAGGTCACATTGTTCACATTTCCAGGATCCAGGGTCCCTCAGAAGCCAAGGTTGACCCCAGAGCTGGACGTTATTAAAGTCATTACCTCTGTAAGTTCACACTAACTGAGGTGGCAGTTTGGCTCTCAAAGACTCCCTGAATGCTGGTAAATGCTTTGATACCAAGGAGGGGACAGGGCTCCTTGGGCCATGTCTATGCTGTGTGATTTGCCCTCGCAGAATCTTTGGTGCGAATCTTTTCTAAAAGGGGCTTCTTGAGAGAAAGCCTGCCCCTGCTGCTGTTTAGATACCTGAAGTTGTCACCCTTAGCTCTAAATAGCTGCTTGGACTTCTGTTTGAAATGACGATTTGAAGAAACAATGTAGATGCAGGGCCGGATAGGGAGAGTGCTCCGCAAGACAACTTCAACCCCTCTGCTCTCACCAGAATATTTATTGAGTAAAAACAGAGGGTTTCCAATCAGCTTGACTTAATCAACTTGGTCCTTAGCAAGAAGGGTGCATCTGCACTTCTGAAAAACATTCCCGAAAACAGGTATGGGCCATAAAACTTTTTTTGTGTGTGTGTGAAACTTAAAAGTTAATCAAAGGCAACTGTCATCTGGGGGGACAGGGCATGTCTGCAACATGAATAGTCCTGTTGCTTGCCAATCCCACATCTTGGTTGTTTGGCTATTCCTTGGATTTTTATGATAAATTCCAGGATCCTTAAGACAAAATTCCTTTTTCATTGAACTTAACTAGTCAGTTTCTGTTTCTTACAACTAAAAGAATTTTAGCTATTACAGCCCCTACTCCGAAGTAGTAATAGTTCACAGTATTGAATATTTGTTATTGACCAGGTACTTAAACATGTAATTGCTAATCCCAAAACAACTCTACATATTTCACCATTCTGTAAGTGATAAAAAAAAAAAAAAAGAGAGAGAGAGATCTTGGATAAAGTTAGCAGCAGAGCCAGGATTTGAACTTGCTTCTCTCTAACTACAGATCCTATTTTTTTTTTTTTCAGGATTTTCTTCTCTGCTGTTCCATGGTGCCCCTGACAAAGATTTTAACACCTAGTGACTAGTCCTTTCTACTACCAACTTACATCCACATTCAAACTCACACATACCATGTCCTGGCTAAATCTCAAGGAGAGGACGGAGAAGGACAAGAAAGATTAATCTGTGCCCCATATGCACCCGCCTTTCCTTGATGACAGGAGCTCGCAGGGGACAGAGCCAGGCTCTCCGCAGAGTGCTTGTGGGCACTTAGTCAATACTGATCAAGGGTGATGACAGCCCAAAAACTCATGTTCCCCAAACTTCAGCAAAGGGAGATTCCGTCTTGGGAAACTTGTTAACTCAGACAGACAGCCCAGGTGGATGCGGAAGCGGAAGCGGATAATGTGATTGAAGGATGGTGGAAAGGACCACAGGAAGTCTGTCTATTGATCTCTTCATATTTTAATTGGGAAAACCGAAATCCAGAGAAGGGAAAAGGGTGACCAGATCATACAGCCATGGGGTAACTAAGGCAGCCAGACCTCCACCTGTAAGGTTTTCCACTAGCCATACCCAGGACATGGACATGGTTCATCCCAGACACCATAGGTGATGGTCATGCTGCCTTCCAAAGGGCATGAGACTTAGAAACTGTCCTATTTTTGTTTCCCACCACCTGGATGTGTATATAAGGTGTTGTCCTCAGAGCACTCTGTCTTTTCAGGGGGTCCCTCTCTTGCCACATGGAGGTCCTAGAAATTAAAGAGAGGATGACAGGAAGACGTTTCTCAGGTAGCCTTATTTGCTTGTTGAATTTCTTGAGTGTTCGGAAGTGAGAACAACCCCCACAATCTATCGACCCTCAGATGTTGGCAGATGTGGAAGCCCCGCCCCTGTCATGCTCTTGATCGGAGAATGAAAACACATCTTGGTGAAATCACCCTTCAAATTGGCACTGCAGGATGAGACCAGCAGCAGCAGTTTACAGAGCCTCACGCCACCCGTCTCAGCACACCAGAGGCAGATGAAGTCCAGCAGGGGGCCGTAGCTACTTTTCTATCTCTAGACTTGACTTTTCTTTGTTCTTCAGTCCCGGGAGTGGAACCCAGGACCTGCTGCTTGTGAGGCAAACACTGTAGCACTGAGCTGCATCCCAACCCTCATGCCTCTAGACCCTCTCTGGAGCTGAAGGGTCGAGTTCACCCCTAGGTGTAGCCAGGAAATGTGGGAGAGTTCATCCCAAGGGTGACTCTCAATGGGAGAAAGAAGCCAGTGGACAACCATCCTGCCTGGCTCCCTACAGAGGGCAATTCTAGGGCATATTCTACATGGTTCTCTAGGGTGACTCTAACAGGAGTAAGCCTCAATTTCCCACAGTGGTCCCCAGCTCAATAATTTACTCTTTGAAACAATTCTTTCCCCCCAACTCTATGGTAAAGTGTGCCCTTTTAAACATTCTTAAGCACAAAGCTCCCTGGCATTACTTAAATTCACGTTGTTCTGCATTTGTCATCACTGTGTATTTCCAAAACTTTTACATCACCCCAAATAGAAACTTTGTACCCATTAAATTAAAAAATCCCCTTCGGGGCTGGAGCTGTGGCTCAGTGGTTACAGCGCTCACCTGGCATGTGCGAGTACACGAGTTCAAACCCCAGCACCACGTACACAACAAAGTGTCCGAGGAACGAAGGTCATGTGAAAAACCAAATTAAAAAATCACTTCTCTTTTTTTCTCTCTCTCACTATCCCCTCTTCCTAAAATAAATTAAAAAAATAAAAAAACCCTTCACCTCCTCTCCCCAGCCCCTGATAACCTCTAGAGTACTTTGTCTCTGTGAATTTACCTGTTTTAGATATTCCTTATGAGTAGAATCACACAATATTTGTTCTTCGTGTCTGACTTATTTAATGTTTTCAAGTTTCATCTATGCTATAGCATATACTAGAACTTTGTTATTTTTATAGTTGAGCAATATTTAATTGTGTGTATATACACTGCATTTTGTTCATCCATTCATATATTGGACGCTTGGTTTGTTTCCTTTGGGCTATGTTGAATCATGCTAATGAACATTGACATACATGTATATGTTTGAATCTCTATTTCTTTGAGGTACATATAGGGCGTAGAATTGCTAGGTCATGTGGCAATTCCTTTTAACTTTGTGAGGAACTACCAAATCATTTTCCAAGGCAGTTGTACCATTCGCACCAGCAGTAATGAAGGTTTCAGTTTATCCATCTTAACAATAATTGCTATTTTACTAGTAGGAGTAGTAGTAGTAGTAGTAGTAGTAGTAGTAATCTTAGTATGTATGAAGTAGTATCTCATTGTGATTTTCATTTGCATTTCCCAGATGACTAATGATGTTGACTATCTTCTCATTTGAATTCTGTTCCCATTATAAAAATTAGGTTTTGTCTTTTTGTTGTTGATCATAAGAGTACTTTTTTAACTTTTATTTATTTTGCTTATATGAGTTCTTTTTATATCTTGGATATTAGACCCTTGTCTGCTATAGTATTTTCAAATATTCATCCCATTCTGTAAGGTTATTTTTATTTTCCTTTGATTCACAAAAACTTTTAGTCTTGATGAAGCCCAATCTATTCTTTCTTTTGCTGCTCACGGTTGTGGTGATGTACCTAAGAATCCATTACCAAATCCAGCACCATGATTTCATTCTTTTTGAGAGTTGTATAGTTTTAGCTCTTTTATTTAGGTCATTGGTCCATTCTGAGTTAATTTTTGAATATGGCATGAGGTGGGTTCCAGATTCATTCTTTTGCATGCAGAAATTCAATTGTCTTACTAGCATCATTTGTTGAAGAAACAATTTTTCCTTTAATGGAAAGAATTTGGAACCTTGTTGAGATCAATTTGCCATAGAATAATGAATTTGCTTCTATACTCTCAATTCTATTATTTTGGTCTCTGTCCATTCTATGCTAATGCTACACCACTTTGATTATTGTAGTTTTGTTTGTAAATTGGAAAGGATGAGTCTTTCAACTTTGTTCCTCTTTCTCAAGATTGTTTTGATCATTTGTGGCACCTTGCAGCCTCATATGAATTTGTGGGTCAATTTTTCCACTTCCGTTAAAAAAGATGGCATTTTCAATGGGATTGTGTTGAATCTTTATATTGTTTTGGACTGTACTGAAACCTTAAGTGTATGAACTCTTTCAATCCATGAACAAGGGATGTCTTTGCATTTACTTAGGTGATCTTTTATTTCTTTTAACAATGTTTTATAATTTTCAGTGTTCAAGTCTTTTACTTTCTTGATGACATTTATTTCTAGGTATTATGTTTTAGATATTTGCAAATGGAACGGATGTCTTAATTTTTTTTCAGATTCTGTCCTTCTGGCATATAAAAACACAATGAATTTTTACGCATTCATTTTGTGCCCTGAAACTCCTGAATTTGTTTATCAATTCTATTAGTTTTCTTTGGATTTTTTTTATGTCTACAATGTAATTGTGAGTAGAGAGAATTTTACTTCTTCCATACCAATTAGATTCTGTTTATTTATTTATTGGAGTTGTTCTGGCCAGAATTTCCAATCAATGTTGGATGGCAGTGGGCATCCTAACCCATCTCCTTTCTTAGGGGGAAAACTTTCAGTCTTTCACCATTAGTTTGATGCTAGGTTCTCATCATATTAAGGAAGTTTGCTTCTGTTTCTAGCTTTTCTGAGTGTTTTTTATCATAAAGGGGTAGGCTTTTGTCAAATGTCTTAATGCATCATTCAGATAATCATGTGGGAGTTTTCACCTTCACTCTATTAATGTGGTTTCTTATATTCATTGATTTTTCTTATGTTTAACTACCCTTGAATTCCTAGGATAAACCATATTTGATCATGATGAATAATTCCTTTAAAATGTTGTCAGACTCAGATTGATAATGTTTTGCGGAGGATTTCCACACCTAGATTCCTAAAAGGATATTACTCTCTAAGTTTCCTTTTTATGATGTTTCTATGTAGCTTTGATATCAGGGTAAGGCTGGCCTCACAGAAAGAGTTGGAAACATCCCTTGCTTTTCTGTATTTGGGGAGGGTTTGAGAAGGAATGGTATTGATTTTTCTCTAAATGTATATTAGAACTGACCTCAGCAGCCATCTGGTCCTAGACTAATTATGTACTTTTATTAGCTTTCTCTTCTTCCTAGTATATCTCTCCCTGCTCCCTCACCACTGCATCCTGAGTTCACCTCCCAAACAAAATACCTGCACACAAGGTCTTGACTCAGGCTCTGTTTACAGCGGAACCCACGCTCAGGCAAGATATAATGAAAATGAAAAGTTTTCATGGGAAAATGTAAATGTGGTGGGTGAAAGAACATCAACTCATTGGAGAATCCAGGATGTGGATGGAAGTGTGAGTTTCTGCCCAACATGGGTGAGCTAGGTTTCATTCTGATGGACTGGAGACCCAAGAGAGAATCGTGAGATCTCCGGGAAAGACTGGAGCCAACAAAGTGAGAAAGCTGGATGCGCTGAAGAATGAAGCGTCTGGGGGAATGAGAAGAGCACACGAAGCCAACACAAAACCAACCACAAAAAAGGCAGAAAGTTGCAGGGGGCAACTTGTCAAGATGGAAGACTTAGTCCTTGGATGCTGAATAACGCAGAGTGGAGTAATTTCTGTTGATGGAGAGTGGCAAGAATAAGTGACAATGGTGGGGGACTGTGACAGCCCTGGGAATGTGACTTGAAGACCCTCAAATGCTGAGAGCTTAGCTGTTCAGGGACTCCTGCTGCTGTGCTCTGAAATCCACTGTGCCAAGGCTCTTCCAATCAGTGATGGGGTACAGCAGGGACAAAAAGGCAGGTCGTCCCTGGGAGACACCGACCCCTCTCCCAGAAGACTCTGACTTGAGGACTTACCAGCAACCTTGCCAGACCTTCCTTAGGCTGCATGGCTATCTAGGATGCTTTCCTTCAGTCTTCTCTCTCCTTCAATCAGGCCCAGTCTTACTTTGTGAGCCATTGGCTTTCCCAGCCTCTTTGGCTCCCCACTCAATTTCTCTCTCAGCTGTTGCCCCGATTAAAATCCTTGCACACTTGATCCTATCTTGGTATCTGCATTTTGGAGGACCTGGACTGACACAATGTCTGTGACAAGTCCATTTTAACCTAATGCTGAGGAGGTAGGTTAGGTGTCCCTGCAGAAAGGGGCTCTGCTTTATTAGGCATCAAGGGACAATGGAGGTTCCACATGGCCTAGAGCAGGAAGTGGGTGATCCAGTAAGAGGGCAGTTCCAGGGAGGACAGTTCCAAGGACAGAGGGAGAGAGATACAGCCAGCAACTGAGAGGAACTTGGAACCAGGTACAGCTGAGACCGTTCCACTTAATGCATTAATTGATGGCAAGCCAACTGGGTGATACGATGCTTCATGCTTGTTAACTTATGTCTGTTTTGTGTGGCATCCTGAAATCCCCCACGTGAAATGAAAATGGCTGTGTACCCTCCAGCAGCCCCACTATGCTCCTATCCATCTTTTCAGTTCTTTAGGTGGAAACTGCAGGTATTCATAGTAGCAGGTACACAGCCTAAAAGATATCTCCAAACCCAATCCAGCTGCTTTGGGATGCTCCAGCGGGGTTGCTTTTTATTCCATCCTCCCTGGAGTGAGTTTTAGATCATAGTTCCTCCCTATCTCTAAATGAGACCAATAGGGAGTCACCCCTTGATTGCTTGGGAAATTGAATGAGTATGTTTCAATGTGAGGATCAAAAGGAAGATTTTTAGGTGCCCTTGAAGCCATTTAACCTCTCTGCAGATCATTCCAGGCTAAGCGTCCCTCTGAGGGCTGTCTCCACAGGGGAATTAGGTTCCTTACCAGGCAGAGGAGGGCTGGTTCCCTGAGCCCAATGCACCCTCCCACACAGCACGCACCCAGAGCGTCTGGATAATAGCTTTTCTACCTCCTCCAAGGACAACTTCCCCTTAGACGAAATAAATATTTGCCCTCCAGATCCAGTTCCCACCCTTCTCAGTGCCCAGCAGGCTGATCCCTAGGTACTTCTTCTCTGACTGCTTTCTCTGTAACTCCCTTGACCCTGACTTCTGGCTGGGTACAGCTAACTGGAGGGACTGGCAGGGGCTTACAGAGCAAACAGGGTGAAGTTAGAGTATTTATCCCCACCTTCCTATTGGTGATGTTGCTTCACTAAAGGTCACAGCTCTTATCATATGGCCTTCCCACACAGCTCCTGTCTCTCTGGGATCCAAATGTCATTCTCTCCTCCCGGATTTCCAGACACAGCTTGGTAAGGGTATCCCCAGGCCTGAACCATCGCTTTTCAATTCCTACAACCTGCCCAGCTTGGTAAATGTCTCAGTGATGGTTCATTTTAGGTGTTAACTTAACTGGGCTAAGGGATGCCCAGATATCTGGTAAAATATTGTATCTGTGAGAGTGTTTCTGGAAGAAACTAGTATTTGAGTCAGAAGATGAAGAAAATCCACCCCACCAATAAGGGCAGCCATTGTCCAATACCCTGAAGTCCTGAACAGAACAGAAAGGCAAAAGGAGGGTGAACTCTCTCTCACTCTCTCCTTGAGCTGGGATATC
The DNA here is from genome assembly GCA_004027875.1 of Aplodontia rufa. Taxonomy (NCBI): domain Eukaryota; kingdom Metazoa; phylum Chordata; class Mammalia; order Rodentia; family Aplodontiidae; genus Aplodontia; species Aplodontia rufa. Next base: position 28,003 of record PVKS010006951.1, on the reverse strand, counting down.
GCCTTCTCCTGCCCTCTAACATCAGAGCTCCTGATTCTCAGGTCTTTGTACTGACTGAATTCCACACTAGCTCTCCTGTCCTCTGGCTATAGAAAGCAGATTGTGGAACTTCTAAGCATCCAAGATCATATCAGCTAATTCTCATGATAGATCTCCTCTTATATATCCACATGTATATCTTATTGGTTGTTCTCTGAAGAACCCTGACAATACAGTCTCTGTTTAAATTTCTCAAGTGACTCAGATTGAGGGTGCCATCTGTGTTCTGTAAGGACCCAATGGATACAACTCATTGCCTACAGGTGAATCACACATGCCCCATCCCCAGCTTCCAGGAAAGATGCCTGCTTCCTGCTGTCCTGGAAGAAGGGGTGTTTGGTGTACCTAGGCGGGAGGAGCACTGCTCTGGGGCCAGGAGCTCTGGTCTGCTAGCACTTTCTCCCACTACTCACAGTGTGACTCTGAGCCAGTCACTTCCACTCTTTGGGTTTTAAAAGTGGTCCTGGCTTCCATACTTGGTAGCTCTGCTCATGACCGTATCCAGGATGCTGGTGAAGGATACCCCTTCTCATGCCAGAAAGTCACATCCACTCAAGACTAGTCCTGGGCACAGAACCCAACCACCTAGACCCCACTGCTCCTCCTCATCCTGGGAACAGAGAAGGTCTTCCATCGTGTGACCTACCAACACCTCCTTCCCCTCACTCCCACGGACTCAGAGATAGGGATACACTCTATCATTGTCTTCTTTGTGCTCAGATGTGAGAGGTGTCACACCACCAATCCTCAGGGCTGGGAAGAAGGATATGGAAATTTTCCTGGGAACATCTTGCCTCCAAAGAAAGCTGTCTGGTTCTCAGAGCTTTCCAGAAGAAGGAATGCCCTTTTAAGTATTTGAGGCATCTCCAGGACTGAACAGAGTTCTGACTAAAAAAGCCACTCAATACATCACAAGACAGAATATTTTTTAATTTTGAACAATAGGTGTTCATAATTTTATAGAAATCAATAAACCAAAGCAATGAATTGAATAGGTCTCCAGACTGAGCATCAGCCCCTGATGATGGAATGGACATACTTTTTGAAGTAGCATTTCCTTAATGGACATGTTGAGAAGAGGGTTGGATACTCTAGGAAATGTATCAGCTTCCATGCAAGAAATGAAAGAGAGGTCTAGGAATTTTAAGTGAAAAGGGCCTGAAGACATGGAATCGAGTGTCTGAATTTCTCCAGGAGGGCTAGAACACATGCGCTTCAGGCTGGGTCCAGGGAATCTTCTTTAGGACAACCTGGAACTGAACCATCAGGGAAGCTACTCCTCCAAGGCCACCACTGGTGCCATTGAATTCAAGACCACAGCCACAGGCACGTGCAAGAGTCCAGGAATCTAGAATCAGGAGGCCAGCCCTGCCTCTGTCTGTCTTGAACTGCTCTCAAGGCTGGTGAACAGGGCTGGTATGTGGTTTTCAGCTTTTGCGTCCAACACAATTGCTTCTCGGCATCCAAGAAGCTGAAGAAGGGGCACTAGGATGCTGCTGCAGGGAGGAAGAAGAGCCATACCTCTACAATCGCCCCCTCAAACAGTAGCTAGGTTTTCGACACCTCATTTCTGTCACCCAAGACTTACGGTAACCACAAAGAAGTCTAAGGAATGTAGTTTTTAGTTCTTCAAACTTTACAGGCTGGACACCCTAGAAGTAGGGCAGAGTGGGAGGTGAGCAAGCCGATGCATAGTGCCCACCACGGCAGCCTTCCTGCGTCAGGACGGGCTGTCTGCACGTGTCAGCCCTCCTTTGGAGCTTGCCAACCTTCTAGTATCTTCTTCCTTTTTCTCTCAGAAGGGTACATGTAGACCCAATATGTGCTGTAACCATGTCATGCCCAATTGGGCAGTCAATTAAATCAGATTTGATTTAGTAAGTCTCTGTGTGCGTGGGGAGAGAGAGAGAGAGATGAACCCAAGGTCTTGACATTGGATATCTAGAGCAATGCTGATATTAATTCTTCCAAAGTTTAATGTTCCCAAGAACATTTGGGTGTATGCACAGACCTGGGTTTAAATCCCAGTCTGTCACCACATGACCCTAGATAGTTGCTTATCTTCTTTGAACTCATTTTTTTTCATCTATAAAGTGGAAGTAATGATATTGACCTCACAGTGTTATGGCAAAGTTACATGCCAGGAGGAGAAGTGCCAGGCACCCCATCCATGGGTGCGCTTATGAACGTCCCCCATTGTCCTGGCTCAGGCACTTTTTTAATGAAAACCAGTCCCCACGCCAGAGAATGGTCTCTTGGGTAGATATCAATTGGTGGATGAGAGGCAGAAGTCAGCGATGAGGTATTTCTTTTCTAGTGCTTCTGGGAAATCTCCACTGAGCCTGTCCTGCTGTTCTTCTGTGCAGCATCACGACCCAAGAACACATCATCCACACGGGCGGCATAATAAGACAGAAGGACAGCAAAGGGTTTTCATGTAATTCATTGGGATCAGTGCTTTTGAAACTACAGGTTGAGACCCATTAATGAGAAGCAAGATCAATTTAGTGGGTTGTGATCAGCATTTGTTTAAAAAATGAAATAGAATGAAGGGAAAGAGAAGAAAAAACACCAGACAAGAGGAGACAAGAAAAGAGAAAGTGAATGCATCTTAATGAGATACGAGAAACTGTGCTTTCCCTTCACAGGGATGTGTGCCTGCATGCGTGCTTGCGTGCATGGGATCACGATGTTAAATACGTTACATGTTTGGGTCACTGCAAAAGCTCTTTGAAACATAGTAATCAAGACACCAGCCTCCTCCTCTGGTGTGCTAGAACACAGATAATCACTTTGCTAAACAACTTGCAATAAAAATGGATTTCATGGAGACTAACTTCATTCCCTGGGCCATGAATTTATACCTGGAAGCTTCTCAGCAGCCTCACTGAGAAGGCGATGCCTCTGGGCATCTGGCTTCAGGGACCTGTGGGCAGCTCCACCCATGCACAGAAGCCTGGCCTCAGGACCTTGGCCTGCCCCCTTGTCTGTGCCCTGGTTCTTCAGAGGCTTCTCTGCAGAGCTCATCTGTGCTCTCCATCCTGTCGCCTCCTCTTGGTGGCTTCCTTTTGGCCACTCCTCTCGCCTGCTGCTTCCAAGCTTCACAGTCTGCACGCAGCTCCTGCCACTGCCCATGGCACCAGGCTGTGGTCTGGGGCTTGCTGCCTCCCTTACAGCCCTTATCAGTGACAGAACCACCTCGCCCAGCCCCACCAGCCTCTGGGGCCTTGATTTCCTCATCTGCTCAGTAGCCGTGACGGTAATGAGTGCTTGTTCCTCCACACCACAACAGATGGTAAAGTGACTGCAAACCTGTGAGGTCCTTCAAAGAGGCTGTCCGAGGGTGGGGGTTTGTCAGGATGCTCCCTAGCTCCCTCGTCCCTTTTCCTCTCCTCCCTGCTTCCTTCTCCATCTCCTTGAAGCCGCTTCCTCTGCACGGTGTTCTGATACTTTTAGGAACTCCTTCATCTTGGAAGAAAAGAATCCGGAGAACAGCACTGCCCCTGCAAGCCCCAAACCACTCATCTTTGGTGTTCTCTGTTCTCTTTGCTGTGACTGAACCCTCCACTCCCAGGGGTGGTTGTAAGATGAGAGGAAGAGCTTTTAATTTTCAACTGCTGTTACATGCATGTAGCACTCACTGGAATATAAATGGCCCGACTCTTAGATGAATAAACAGGATCAGTTCACCTCTTTTCTGGTTTTAGGCACTGGGGTGCCATGTGCCAGGCCCACCCCAGGAAGACTCTCCTGCAGGTGGTCTTGGGGAAGCCAGGAAGACTCTCTCGAGGATCAAACCAGGAAGCCAGATGCTTAGGCCCTGGAAGAGTGCTGTCCAGTAACTCTTGGTGATGAGAGAAGTGTCAAGTGGTAGCCAGTAGCCACGCATGTCTGCTCAACATTAGCTGAACACTAGCATGACAGAGGAACTCCAGTTTTCGTGGTATTGAATTTTAATTAACGTAAATGCGCACGGAAGTTGCATACGGCTGGTTGCAATTGTATTGGACAGCACAGCCTCAGAATCTACCCATACATCCTCCCCACCGTCCCCCTGGGAATCTGTCCTGCGTCTTGGCTGCCCGTAGCAGCCCTTGGCTCCAGAGCCTCCCCTCCTCCCCGATTTGACAGCCCCAGAACCAAGAAGCAGTTATAATGACAGTAAAGGTTGCAGCCCAGAGAAAGGAGAAGACAGGAGGGTAAATAGCATTAAAGAAATCAACATTAAGATTAAGTGATTAAGGGAACTGGGCTCCTGCTGAGACAATCTTGCCTAATGAAGCATGGCAGGTGTCAATCTCTAGGCCAAGATGAAGTTCCACCCTTGCACCCAGCTTGCAGAGACCTGCCACTTCCTCCTCACTAGCTTCTGGTCATCTGCTGTCAGCAGCCTCTTGCATCTCAGTACCTGGTCTTCCAAGGTAAGCTGGTAGGATGATAAATCATTTTTCTGTGGGGGTTCAAGATAGGCTGAGAGGATATAGGCTAGATACAGCAACACCCATGGGTGCCCAGCCGAGAGCAAAGAGCTGGCCTGGAAGACGGCAAGTGCCAGACAGATGGAGGAACCCAATGCCCACCTTCCTGTGAAATCTCTGCGTAGGTCACTACTCCTCCCCAAGACTCAGTTTCCCTGTTTGTTTGTCATGTTGAGTTGATGATTAAATTAACATATAGGGCAAAGACCTGTCTCCAGCACTTAACTCCAAGACTGGCATACAGCGGTGCCTACCTTCATGACTTCACTGATTCAGTTCTCCAACCAGTAGTTATTAGCTGTGCTCAGCACTCTGACCAAACATGGCTCGTGGAATCCCATGAAATAAAGGGCTTACTTCTCAAAAGCAAGGATCAGATTGTCAGAGTCAGGAGGCAAGGAAGCCCCAGTCCCTGGCTACCTACCATGGAGAAGACTGATGAGCTTCCGGCCGGCACAGGGACCTCGGGATTCCTGTCTGTAGCCATGGCTCCCAGCACACAGTGGGAACTTCAAGTTTCATTTCTCCATCTGTAAAATGGGGGCGGATTCTTCCCCTGCCCCGATACTCCACAATCCTGCACGCTCCCTGCAGAGGGAGACATCAGTACACCTGGGGACTCTATTCAACAAAGATTTTCCTTTTGACCACATCTCCTCTTCCCTCTCTCTCATATGAAAATTCCGATCAGACTCCTGGGGAATAAAGAACACTGACGCTCCTCTCTTCTTGCTCCTTCCCTACTCTCAGAGTTCTCTTGTCTGCTGTCCCTAACACCTCTTTTATTCCTCAACTCTGAGGGGGAATTTGCATATTAATTTGAAAATGAGATCAGTTATTAGGCATAACCTGTCATGTATCAGCCAATGCATCTGGACCTGGATTAGATTCAATATTGCCACAGAATAAAGACAGGGGCAGGGGGAGACTAAATAATTTAAACTCATTATTCTGCTAATCCTCCCGCTTGGCTGGGCTCCCTAGAGGTGTGTTAGGAGGTAATTGAAAACACAGATTCACTGAGAAGACGTTGGAAATGAGCATTGTCAGCCTCAGAAAGCACGGGGTCTTGAGGGATTTTTCCTCTAGTTTACCCACGAGGAAAGAGAGTGGTAAGGTGGGGGAGAGGACTGAGAAAGCAGAGGTCAAAGGAAGTGTTTCAGGACCCAGGATACAGGCTGGCTGCAGGAAGCACAGAGACTGAGGCTGGGCCTCTGCTGTCCTCCAGGGGAGGCATACAGGGGGAAGGAGAGTGAGGAAGACTTCCTGGCCCCTCACCTGCCCTCCTTAGCCGCCCTGCCCTTTCAGGGGCCTGTGCAGCCCCACATGGAAGAGAATGCTGGGCACGAGCTTGCAAACAGGTGCACTGACTTGTATTTTGTTTCTTTTCGTTGCACAATGCACTTTTTAAAAGATGAAGCAAACAGGGACACATCTGGAAATTTCATAGAAAGCCAGATTCCGGGCAGCACTGGGTCCATAGCTTCCTGAGGTCACCGTGGGCTGGAGCTGGGTTTCACTTAGGTGGAGCTCAAGGGTCCCCAGAGGTGCAGAAGGCTGGCTCTGCTGCCTCAGTTTCCCGTGCGCTGGTTTGCAGTTCCCTCCCAGGAAGTGGATCGGCTGCCGTGTGGGTAATCAGAGAATCCCAGGCTCAGGGGAGGGGAAGGGAACCCATGCCTCCCAGACCTAATCAGGTGGGCACTGTGCTAGGGCTAACAAGGGGTGAGAAACAATGTCCTCAGTTTGGGAAGTCTTAGGGGGAGCTGGGCTGAGTGTGTAGAGAAAGCAACCCCAGGAAACTGCAAGACGTGTTAACAGAGGAGTCCAAAAGCAACGTGTGCAGTGTTGGAAGGGGGAAGCGAGGGAGGCCAGTTGAGATTGGCTGGCCCCAGGGAGAGGGGCCAAGCCCTGCCCTGTCCTCGTGGGATGATGTCTAGATTGGACATGCAGGAGCAGAACCTCTGCGGGGCTGGGACACAGAGCAGTGGGCCTGGCTCCAGGGCAGGCTTTACCAGCAATTTACTTAGCAAATGGCCCTTGGGCAAATGCCCAAACTTTTCTGAAGACCCATCTCCCCAACATAGCATGGAATCCAGAGTGCTTCCTGTCCTCCCTCCTTCCAGGAAAAGAGAGTAGGATGTAAGAATACGCACTGCTCAGACCTCGAGGTACTTCAGGGCAGCTGGGGAGGAGGCCCAGAGTTCTATCTGCCCGAGTGCAATCTCTGTGAGCCATCCCAGCCCCTCTGCCCCACAGGGCAGAACTCCTGGCAGCAGCCACAAGGATGCCCATCTCCTACAGCAAACCAAATGTGTGCTTATTAGAACCATTCATTGCCGCTGCAGGGATTAGCTGCTGCTTAATTAATTTCTTAATGAAGAAAGCAGAGCATGTCTCTGTGCAGGGAGAGAAGTGCAGGCAAACTGTCCTCGCTGCTCACCTTTCTCCCGGCCTGCAGGCCTGCACTAGTGTTTATAAGTTCTCTTTGAAAATTAGCACCCTGAACACGTCACTGGCCCTCTCTGGCCCTCAGTTTCTTCATCTGTCAAATGGGAATTTAGATCGCTGCTCACAGCATATTATTATCTTTTCTCTGTTTCTTCTCTGAACCTCCTCACTCCCCCTCCCCAAAAATCTCAAGATAAGAGAATGGGCATTAAAACTCCACACTCTGGGTTTTTTTTTTTTCATCAATTAAGCCCTCTAGTTATGTGGGACTCATTTATAATTTCATTAATTGTTTCTACCCAACCAGAGCCCAGACACTATGAAAGGGGGGGGAGATAAAAACTCCCTTGATTATTACCTAAGTGACTGAAGGAAATGAGCATAGTAAATCCACAGCTCATATCTCACCACAGTGACACTGGCAGGCTTATTAGCAAACTTGGAAAATGACCTGCCGTTGACAAGATCTCTCTTGGGTTGAGAATGAATCTTGCATTTGGGTCCTGTCCTCCAAGATCAGATCAAACGAATCACTGCTCCTGTGCTCTCCCCAGGTGCTTTGTAAAGAGCTTATCATTGGCATTAGCCATCGTTGGTTTATGAGCCGTCTCTGCTGCCCGGGAAGTGCCATCCCAGTGGTCTCTCCAGCGTCTGCTCCACAGCAGGTCTCCCAGACTGATTGGGAGGAGATGAATGAATGATGCAAGCCTTCCTAGAGCCACGTGCTCACGGGGGCTTAGGGCTGGGAGACCATCGCTGCATCTTCAGGGTGTGCATGCTGAGCAACCTCCTGGGGACCTCTGCAACACCATGTGACCAAGACCTTCAGGCAAAGCCAGGGATGCTCCTTTAGCCACGCTCCTCACCCCCAGACCTTGCTGCTCTGCATCATCAAACCTTGACAATCAGGTCAGGGCTAGGACAAGGTAAGACAATTGCTAGGATGCAACATTTAAGGGGTCACCAAAACATGGGTCACCAAATGATATTTTAAAGCAAAAAAAAGAAAAAATCAAAATGAATGCCCCAAAGATCCAGGCACAGAAAATATCACAATTTGAAGTATAGAGGGCATCTAACCCTGCTTCACTCTCCTCATCCTAAGGGGCATTCTGGAGATGATGTCTCAGAACTTACTCATATTGGCAATCTAGTACCATTTCCACCTGCCAGCTATGACCTTGGGCCCTTAGTTTCCTGTGAAATTTGGCCATGGTTTCCAGCCAAGTTAGAATTTGAAGTCCCCAGATCAGGTGGTCTTTGAGGACCCCATCATCTATTCTGGAAGACAAGCGTTTTAAAGAATACCAGTCAGGCTCAGGCGGACCTCGTGTTGGCCACAGGCTTTCTCTTGGGGTCATACTTCTTTTGTGCTATGGAATGGTATTTGCTCCATTTTGCTGAAATATTGGTGCCAAGAAAGACCTTATGGATCCTCCTGGCCTTGTGGTATGGATACTTCAATGGTTCCCAGCATGGGGCAGTGTGGCTGCCCCCCAGGGGTATTGTCAAATTCTACTGGGGTGTTACTAGCCATCCTATAATGCATAGGGCTCCTCTGTCCAGTAAGGACCCAGGCTGAGCAATCTGAGGAAAAGAAACTGGGAGAAATGGATTCATATCCTCATGTCCATCCTCTGATTCCTGGCAGCCACCTCTCAGTTCAGTTCCCTGAATCCTGAAAGTCTTGTGGTCAGTTTCTCCATCCACAGATAGGTCCCACCCCAACTGAGGCACTCATGAGAGGGTATTGCAATCTCCTTAAGTCGCTACCATTTTCCTGTAACTTGCTTCCCTGAATCTCAGAAAAGCCTACCCCTAATCTCTCTTGCTGCAGCAAGAATGTTTTAGAGATCAGATGTTTCTCTCCTGTTTCACCCACTGCTGACCCTTTGAAATAACATACCATTATATTACTGATTGAGGTTCCCCAAAAAAAGAAAGAGAAAGGAGCTTGAATATCCCTAGAAAATCTTAGGGCAATTGTGTTTCTTAGAACACCTTCTACGTGCTGAGACAGGCAAGCACGAAGATTGCGTCTACTGTACACAGGCAGTCTGCGCCAGGCTAATTACGATGAGCCTAGTTTTTTTCCTGCTGGGGCTCACAGCTGGAAGAGAAATTCCTCTTTGGCTAAAAGTGACAAATCTTTAATACAGAGACAGATCCTGTTTGAGAAACTGCAGAGAAACTGCTTCCTTAGTTGGTTGAAGAGGATTCTCCTGCGGGTGCTGCCCATTCTCTCCACAGGCCTTTACTGAGCACCTCCTCTGTGCTCGGCCCGTGGTTCCTCAATTCCATGTGCCCCGGAATCCTCTGGAGGGTGGATGAGGTCCACCCAGCCTCCTGGAGTTCAGTCATAAGACCTGTTTCAATTAATTATGCTTCAGTCAAGAAATCTGATTACAAACTCCAGACTCTGAAGCTCAGACAGGCTTCCACGGCCGGTAGACAGCAAGGTTCCAGGGGGACACTGTGTCCTGAGGACGTGGACCCCTCCCCTATGAGACCCTGCATACCCAGCTCACAGCCCTCTTAGCAGATGCCTCCTTGAATCCTTTGTCGTAAAACTGCAGCTGTAAGTATAACACTTTCTTGAATTCTATGAGTTGTACTGAATTATTGAACCCAACCAGGTCTTGGGAAGCCCCACCTTTGTAGGCAGTGGGTCAGAAGTGTGGGAAGTCTGGGGACCTCGGAAATTGAGTCTGATTTTCTGGTTTGGATATGAAGAGTCCCCTGAAAGCTCATGTGTGAGACAATGCAGGAATGTTTTGGGGAGAAACGATCGGATTGTGAGAGCTGCTAGCTAATCGGATAAATCCATTTGCTGGGTAATGTTTGAGTGGATTACTAGGCAGTAACTGTAGGCAGGAGGGGCATGGCAGGAGGAAGTAGGACCCTGGCGTCATGCCCTTGAGGATTAGATTTTGTCCCTCGTTCCTCAGGCTCTGTTTCCCAGCTGCTGTGAGCTGGGAAGTTTTCTTCGGCCATGCCCTTCTGTCATGACGTTCTGCCTCACCTGGGCCCAGGGCCACAGAGCGGGCCAACTGTGGACTGAACCTCTGAAATCATGAGCTCAAAATCAACTTTTGCTCCTTTAAGTTGTTCTTATCAGGTATTTTGATAACAGCCATGAAACGCTGATAATGCACCTGGTATCTCGTGAAATCTGCACTAACTCTGGGTACCGAGCATGGGAATTGCAGTGCCCCTAACTATGTGAGCCGGCGTAGGCATGACGGAATGATCAGGAATACCTGAGAATAAGGTTCAAGGGGAGTGACCCACAAAAAGCAGATGGGAAGCTTCCCCACCAGCGGTGCAATGTATGAACAGAGAAAGGAAGTCCTGATATTTACTGTTGACATGGGATTTCCCTCCCCACTGGTAGAGACTGCTGCCCTGAGTTTCCCCAAGCCCTCTGTGCCTCACCTCTTGCGTTAGTCAGCTTTCCAACACTGTGACAAAATACCTGAGGAAAGCTACTCGGGAGGAAGGAATCATTTCACTCCTGCTTTCAGAGGCTTCAGTCCATGGTCGGTGGCTCCTTTGTTTCTAGGGAGGCAGACCTCACGGAGGAAGAGACTAGAGAAGCTAAGCTGCTCACCTCAAGGGCACCCAGAAGCAGAGAGAGAGAGGGAGGGGTCAGGGTCACAGCATAGCCTTCAAGGGCATGCCCCTGACCTACTTCCTCCATCTCCTACAGGGTCCATCCCCTCCCAATAGCGCCACTACCTAGGAACCAAGCCTTCGGCACATGAGCCGTTGAGTGCCATTCCATTTCCAAACTATGACATCTCTCTTTCTGGATCTCCCCCACCCTGAGACCCTGAAATCAGGGAGTGAGCATTGGCGTAGCGGGGCTCAGAGCCATGACTTATGATTTCTTAATATTTGAAATGTCCCCCCGGTGCAAAGGGTTTCCACAGCGAGAGGCGAGTCAGAGCCCACCCACGCCGTCTAGTGTGGACACCTTCAAGCAAGACCAGTCCGTGTTCGGATTTCAGGCTTAGACCAAGGAAGGTGAAAGAAGCAATTAAAAAGTGAAAATTTCTGCCAATTTAGTTATTTGGCAGCCATAGATTTAGAAGCAATTTATTTTTCAGGTAGAATTCAATTTTCATTCCCCTTTCCTGTATTCAGCCAAAATAAGAGCAAGCTCTGAAATCTCTCTGTGCGAAGAAAGAGCTCTAATTGTTCTGTTCCCTCACTCGGATATTTTGGCCAATTCTAACATACATAAATAAGCCTGTTATTCAGGCACCGAGGAGAGTGGGATTTATTAATTTAAATGAGTCAATGTGGCGGTCTCCGGGGAAGACGCCTGTGTTATTCACTCGCTAGTCCCAGGGTATAATTTACAGCGAGTTTTCCCTTTATGTTTTGGACCTTGTCGATGCTAGGGCATAAATTTCCTCAAGTTATTATTATCATAATTCATTATTCATTGGATGTTGACTCAGTGTAACACAAGCAGTGGAGAAAGGCACATTGCTCCCACGGGGCTGGAGGGCCACGTCCGTGACACTTCCAGAAAGATGGGAAGAGCCTCTGGGATCAGAGGAGCGTGACATCTCCCTGGACCCCATGCATGCCCACTGAGGTCTTCCCAAAGAAATAGAATTTGCAGCGGGGAAAGTAAAATGTGGACTTGGTGGCAAAAGAGCCAGGAATTGGGCTCATATTTGAGACAAGGAATCTCATAAGGTGGGAGAAGGCCACAGGAGAGGACAGGGACAGAACCAAGGCCCTGGGGCAGGAGGCACCCATCCCCTGCCCACCCTAGTTCACCTCGTCCCCTCTCCCCCATGCTGGCTGTCCCTTGCTCGAGCTCTTCCTTGCTCGTGCAGCTGAGGCCCGGGCCCAGCTGGCAGAACACTGCAGACCCAGCAGCAGAGAGCAAGTAAGTCCCTTTGGTGCTGCTGTAAGTGCAACAGGAATTAGAGGTGGGGAAAATGACTTCAGATTTTCAGGAAGGGGTGACCGGGGGCATTGTGGTGGCACGCTCTCAGGATATGAGTTGTGAAGTTAATGTCATTAAACCTCAGTTGCACCATCTATAAAAGCGGGGTGTCACCCCACCTCACCAAGATAGCTGTGAGGGAAATGCAAGCATTAGTTAGTAGAGGGCTCGCTGCAGAAGACTCCGTCACCCAAGATCAGCTATTTATTTCTGTCATTAAGTGTTTCTTATAAATGTCAGTGTCCTGGGCACCTCTGCTCCTACCAAACCTCTGCCTTTCTTTGAAATTTCCCATCGTAAATGTATATACACAAATGCATATATATCATGTCTTTATAGCTTGATGAACACGTAACTGAATACACCTGTGTCAGCCAAACCCAGACCGAGAAATAAAACCTTGCCTGGACCTCAAGACCTTCCTCTGCTCTCCTCCCAGCCGAGCCGAGCCCCCAGGGATGACAATTCTCCTGGCTTCTAGCAGCATGCATTAGTTTTGTCTGCCTTTTGTACTTCATATAAATGGAAGCACGCAGCGTGTGCTCTTGTTTCTGACTTCTTTCATTCAACCTTCTGTTTGGGAGCTTCATGCATTTTGCAATTGACGTACAGTTGTCAGCGAATTCTGAAACTGATTATATTTTCAAGGAGCTCAGAGCCAGAAGAGCGGCCACCTCCAGAAACTCCCCAGTATCACGCTAGAGGCTTTCTGCTTGCTTACCTTGATCTTAGTTTCCCCTCATCCGAATTTCCCATGGACTTTACTCCATTGGTTTTGGTGAAGTTTAAGATTTTATAATGCTGCTCAAATCCTATTTGAAATGATACATTTGGAAAAATAATGCTAAGGGATGGATTCTAGTCCTTACTCCCCTAGCCCAGGATCCTCTCAGTCCACAACTCCGTTTCCCAGAGACGACGAAGACAACGCTGAAGGTGGAGATGGGGATGCAGAGGAAGAGGGTGGTGACAGCTGGCCTGTGTGATGGCTTCCTCGCATCACATCTCCATCCCTGTTTTTAATTAAAGAAAGCAATGCACAGAGAGGCCACCCAGCTGGAAAGCGGGGAAGCTCAGATGAGAGTCCAGCCTGAGAAATTCAGCTCTGGACACCCATCTCAGCCAGCACCGGGACGGCACTGCACTTCACGGAGGGTGACGAGCCACTCTCTTGTCATCCCTTTCAAGGCAGAGCTCCCAGCTGGCTGCCCCATCTCCTCCATCTGTTACCAAAGCCTCAGCCTCATGCCTGTCTGCAGGCTCCTGAGCATGCGTGAAGCTGCCTTTCATGCAAATGAGCCCAGGGCCGCCAGCTCAGCAGAGCACTCTCCCTGCTGCCTCCCCCAAGGCTGAGCACTGGGCATAATTACCAGTGTCTTTCAGCGGAGCCACAAGTGGCCCTCAGTAGCGTGGACAGCTTTTAATCACAGAGGGAGAATCCATGCAAATCAATCTGAGCAGACAGGAGGCCGAGCTGATGTCTGAGGAAGACTCGCCCAGGGCTCCTTACCCATGGCTCAGATTCAGCCTGCTCTAGGCCGAAACTTCACAGCCATCCCTTGAGGCAGGACTTACCCTGGTCATTTTTCAGGTAGGAAATCTGAGGTCTTGGTAAGGTATGGTCCATTAACGAAGGCCTGGGCAGTCTGGCTAGACTTACCAGGACAAAGGGAATCCCAGTGCTGATTAAAGAGAGAAATGCAGATGTCCTTGCTTATCCAACATTTCATTTTCTATAATTTCAGTTATCTGCAGTCATCAGAGTCCCAAAATATTAAGCGGGAAATTCCAGAAATAAGCAATTCACAAGTTTTAAGTTGCATGCTGTTCTAAGTAATGTGAGGATATCTCCTGCTGTCCTACGCTATCCACCCCAGGACATGCACCACGTTTTTGTCCAGTGTATCCATGCTGTATATGCTACCTGACCATTAGTTTCATAGTAGCTGCCTTGGTTATCAGATGGACTGTCCTGACATGGCAATGCTTGTGTTCAGGTAAGTCTTATTTTGCTTAATAGTGTTTCCAAAGTGCAAGAGTAGTGATGTTAAAAGATTAATGCTGGTATCATGTGGCAATACCGCGTAGCACGTAGGGGGAATAAAACCAGTATCTATAGGCTTGCTATTATCATGGTTTTAGGCATTCACTAGAGGTTTTGGAACATGTGCCTTGGATTACTGTAAAGTGACTTTGTCATGAACTCAGCCTGGTTTCCTGGGTAGAAACCTGTGGACTGGGTTCCCCACATCAGGACAGGTGGATGGAGGTTCAGCCCAGGCCATGGTGGCAGCTGCAGCTGAAGCCACCTGGCTGATTTTTCTCTGGGCCAGAGCAGACTCCCTGGCTCACAGAAGCTGCTGCAGCCGATGAGAATTACACAGAAGATGTGCTCTGACCTCGGCTCTCCCCTCATGCACCAGCTACTCCTGCTCTGGCTCTGGTCCCTTCCTTGGGCTTTAATTCTTCTTACCACTTTATTTCTTAGGAAATTCCGTTGACAACTGGCCTGTACTTTCACCAGGGGCAATAAACACCTTCTAATTTATAAATCTTTCCATCAATAATTGCTTGGAGAAGTAACAAAGTAACTAAAGAGGATGGAAAATAAAGAAGGGCCGCCTTCCATCATGGTGATGCTCTAAGAAACTGAGGGCAGCAGCTGGCTCCTCCCCAGCCCAGAGCTAATGCGGTCGCCTGTCCTCAGCAAATAATTCCTGTTATAACAATTAGGGCCTGGGATTAGTGCAGTCCCTACTGAGCACTCCTATTGGCCAGCCATTTCTCAATTTTACCTCTAATCCCCAGGATAAACCCACGCAGTCAGCATTATGATCTCTGTTCCTGCGTGTCTGTGAGCTGAGGCTCAGATGGGTTACAGACTCTGTCCAAGGTCATGCAAGCAGCAGCCACAGTTCAGGCCTTGTTCTGGCCAACTCCAAGCCCATGCTGGCTCCAAATGCCACCCGGGCCCCCCATGGACAAGGGGTTTTAAATGTTTATTGAGTGCCATCTATACTAAGAAATAGATTTTGGCATCACCCTGTGCCAAAACTCATCCCTCTGCCCCTTGGGGTACAATGTGTGCTGCCCCCAAAGCTGTCAGGCGCTGTACCCATGGCCTCTTGTCTTCCAATTTCTGGGGAGTCTGCCTGCAGGAGATCATCAGCAGGAGACAGGACATGGGGTTGGAGGATTCATCCCTCAATTACTTCTCTGACTGTCCTTCAATTGAAGGCAGCAAATCATCTCAAGGTGACCTTTTTATATGCGAACCCCTTGTTAGGTTCTGCAAAGTACTTCTCCCTGTGATCTTCTTGCCTATGGGTGGCAAGAGGTCTCCTGGCTGGACCCTCTTCCCAATGCTGTCATTAGCATCTACATAAACCCTGCTCTTCTGTGTGGAGCACCTGCTATCCCAGTGACTCCCAAGGCTGAGGCAGGAGGTTTGCAGGTTTGAAGCCAGCTTTAGCAAGACCCTATCTCAAAAAGGGGGTGAGGCCTGGGGATGTAGCTCAGAGGTGGAATGCTCCTTAATTCCATCACCAGTACTAGCAAAATATTAAAAATATAAAAAATAACAAACTGTTAAATGAAATATTTAATAAATAAGCAAACCCTACTCAGTTCATCCTAACTTAAGTGCTCTTGGGACACTGGCACCCAGTACTTGTGACCCGGTACACACACAAACACACACACACACACACCCTGAAAACAAACATTTGAAGACTACTTTCATTTTTCCAAGCCCCACCCTGACAATTGAAATGTATACATGGCCTTCATTTCAGAAAAAATAAATTCAGACCACACCTACGAAAATTCCCATGGGAATCAGTGCAGACCAGTCCTGTTTTCCTGGAAAAAGCAGCTGAGGGAAAGAGACGAAGTAATGGACTAGAACCCAGCTCAGTGACCGCTGACCCTGCTGAAAGTGACACTGAAAAAAGTGTCATGCTGAAAGTGACACTACTGTCTTGGGGGACCCTGGGCCCTCCCAGGCCCCTCTCTGGGTGGAAAATGCCGGCAGGTAGACTGAGCTTCCTCATCAAACTCTCCCTTCTCCCTGGTCCTTTCCAAGCTGCCACTTACACCTGCGCTCAGGAGCGGCGCTGGCAGGGCTGATGGGAGCCTGACTTGTCGGAGCAGGAAGGGCCCTGAGCAATCATGCAGTCCAACCCTCTCATTTTATAGGTGAGGAATCTTGTTGCCAGAAATATGATACGCCACTAAATCAGTGTGGGCCTGATTCACAGCACCTTGGATAAGGCTGAGCATTACAGAAAGAAGTGTCCAAAGGCTTCCACGACTAAAGGCAAGAGCTGCAGGGCCCACCCTGAAAGGTGGAAGGTGTCCAGCTATGACCCTCCATAGCTCCCCCAGCCAGTAAAGGCAATGGAATCATGAGGAATTATGGGGGAGAGATGGGAAACTGCTAGAGGAGGATCTAGAATGTCCCCCAAGGGCTCATGTACGGAAGGCACGGTCCCCAATGCAGCAGTGCCTGGGGTGGGGTTTTGGGAGGCAATGGATCACTGGGGCTCTGACCTCAAGAGTGGATTAATCCGTTGATGGATTCAGAGCTGAATGGACTATGGGGAGGTGGTGGAAACTGTAGGAGGGGGGACCTAGTTGAAGGGTGTGGGCCCTTGGGGGCTGTTATCTTGTCCAGAACACCTTCTCTCTCTCTCTCTTTCTCTCTCTCTCTCTCTCTCCCTCTCTCTCCCTCTGCTTCCTGTCAGGAGCTGAGCAGCTTTCCTCTACCACACCCTTCCCCCATGATGTTCTGCCTCACCTCCAGCTGGAGGCAATGGAACTGGCTGGCCGTGGATGGAACCCTCTAAAACAGTGAGAGAAAATGAACCTTTTCTCCCTGGAGTTGCTTTTCTCAGTTACTTTGTCGCAGTGCCGAAAGCTGACTGCTGCAGAAGACTTGAGATCTCACTCTGACCCTAAGGGGCTGGGTCATCCCTGAGAATCAGCTTAGCTGATCAGGTCAAGAAGGTAGAGGAGGGACTGGGTGAGAAGGTGATATCTTCTCGTCCTTGATGCCTAAAGTTTCTGTCCCAGGAACTATGGCTTCCAAAGTGGGGAGCACATACTCTAGGAATTAAAAGAATAGGAAAGCAAGAAGACAATATTGTAATTTCCAGTTATTTTTATTTTTATCTTTTGAATATTTTTCCTTCTATTTTTTAATGTCCTGGCTCTCCGTGTTACATGATTGAAACTTATAAATTAATACAGTTATTTGGGAAGGCATACAAATCCAAAAATTCTTAGGGCACTGCCCTGAAGAACCAGGAACTTCCAAACTGTGTTTGATTCAAGGACCCCCCTGTGAGCAGATTCCCCGGGGGCTGAGGCCAGGAATCACATGCATTGAAGCACACAGGGGGACCCACCTCAGGGAAGGCAGGAGACAAAAAAAAGGAAGGAGAACATAGGCTAGAAAAGTAAGCAGATGAAAGAGAGTAAGACAGCGGCAACTGGAAGAACAGGCGAATTGGAGAGACAGGATAGCCCACCTGCTCTCCAGCAAGGTTCAGGCTAATTACAGGGGACATGAATTCTGGGCTTCCACCCCCAACCTGTTCTGCGTATAGTCATCCCTCTGCATCTACGGGGCGAGGGGGCGGGGTGGTGCTCCAGGATCCCCCACAGACCTGCAGCTCTTCAGAAGCTTAAGCCCCTTAAATACAATGACCGTATTTGCATATAACCTAGGCAACATCCTCATGCATGCTTTCAATCATCTCTAGATGGCTTATAATACCTAATACAATGTAAATGTCATGTAAATAGTTGTTCCACCATAGTTTTTAAGGAGTCATGACAAGCGAAAGGAGACTGTATGTGTCTAATACAGATAGAAATTTTTTTTTTTCAAACATTTCCAATCTGCACCTGCTTGTCCACAGATACGAGCCCTGCAGACGCTGCGGCCTGCCTCTGTATTCCTTTACTGGCTCAAAGTGGCTGGAGAAGGAAAGAAGAAGAATCTACAGCCAGGGATGCTCACAGTCTCCGGGATTTTCCCTGGCTAAGCCGAGGAAAGGGACTGTTTTTCCATTGATCGCTGTGTCCCCTTGTCCTGTTTTAGCATCTGGGCGATAAACCAGCAAGGTGCCTGTTGGGTTGTTTTAGCCAGGATGCCACCCACTGATGACATTTCCCCTGTGATTTGCACCACGGAGAATTCTCCAAGGTCATGGCCATTATCTTGGGAGTTCATCTTGGGAGCATTTGGGTTTCGCTGGTTTAATCCCCGAGCCCTGGAGTCCGTGCCATAGGGGAAAATGTTGAGTGTGATGTAAAAGAACAAGCCAGAGTCCAGAGTCTTCTCCCGCAGGTCCGGCCCAAGCTTATTTAAGACAGCGAAAGTGAAAAGCATAAGAGGAACATTCGCTTGTTTAATTGACCATCGGTTTTCCTGGCAATAATTTGTAGCTAGATAAGGGACCTCTTCAAGGTCATGGGTCTGAACATAGCTGGGTAAGGAAAAGGATTCAAGAAATCTGGGTGATTGGCTTTATAAATGAGTTTGCTGAATTGTCCAGGACGCATCCATCAGGAGATGGACGTCTATTGTTTAAGGTATGGTTCTTGCCAGGCGGGCCCAGCTCTCAGCCTGGCCTCCTGGACCAGTTGTGTCTGGATGAAGGCAAAGATAAAGGACCTGCCTTGGGGTCTGGAGCAGCAAAGACTTTGTGCCCAGACCCCAGGAGCATGAGCCCCACCCATTGTGCACACAGGGATGCAGCTTGGAGATGTAGCAGGCCGCCTGGCTGGGGAGGCAGGAGTGGATTGAAGTGCCCGTGTCTGGGCTTGCATGGACGAGGTTAGCTCTTGCAGACTTGATCTGCTGGAGTGGACCCTGCAGTTCTCCTCTCTTGACCCACGGCAGATCTGGAAAGGATCCTCAAGGATCCTTGAGTCCACCCACTTCCATTTTCAGATGAAGCTGCTGAGGCCTTTGGTAGCATCCATATCTCTGCACTCTGCAGTGACCCAGGGCCTCCGTCCCTTTTCCTAATTGTACTGTTTCAGGCCACTGTGGTCCTCCAGCCCTATGGGAAGGCTCTGTGAGGCCATGGCCTTCATTTTATTTTCAGACTTGACATCTGGCAAGTGCTCAGTGTTTCGATGAATGAATGAGTAAATGATTGGAGTGACCGGTCCCCAGCCATGTCGGTGGCTGCAGATTCAGGATGCCCAATACAAACTCTGGCTTAGTGCTCCTCATATGTCCCCATCCCAACTTTGCCCACTGTGGGGGTAAATCAGAGGGGTTACTTATACCAACATCTGGCCCAGACAGCTGGAATTGGTTCATGAGCCGGCTGTGAGGTTTTCAGGAGGGCGTGGAGCAATTTCTAGGAGGAAATTGTTGCTGGGGCTGCAGGAAAAGTAGTTAGCATCTTCAGGGTCCCCCCAGCTCTGAGCTGAGGTCAATTTCTATGACTGAGCACAAGTGGTGCTGGGTCCAGGCCACTTCCACCCCATACTGGGCTCCTCCAGCAAGGGTCTTTTTGGGACCTCTGGGGGCTGGCTGAGGCTGCCCGAGCTGTGCAGCAGACTGGGGCTCTTCCTGCCCATTTGGACTTCCTTCCCCATACACATTTTTCACAGGCACACTTCCAATAAAACCTAATAAATCTTAGCATCTACTTCCCATTGGCCTCAACTGCCACGAGATGTGTGACCCAGGACAAATTATTCAGCCTCTCTCACCTTCACTTTTATCCTCTGAAAATGGGCTCAGGTCCACACCTGCCTCCAGGAATGGTTGTGAGGGAGTTGGAGAATCCAGTCTGGGGCTGGAATGGCACCTGGCTGAGGTAAGCACTCAGACTCATCAACCCATGTCACTTCTGAAGGACTCTGCTTTTCCAGTGACATGAAGTTGCAGGGAATCAACATCTGGGTAAAGGAATGGCAGCAACACCCTGGCCCTCAGACTGCCCCGGGCACTTGGGATGCCCAGGTTAGCCCCCTTTCTTGGGCAGCTGCTGGTAGGTGACACAGGGCAGGGCTGCAGGCTGGCCACAGACCTGACAGGGTCAGGGCTGGGCATAGGTTGTATCTTTCCTAAGGGGTCCAGGTCCTAGAGATCAGGAATGCCTGACTCCCCAGCCCAGCCTCAGAGGTAGAATCAAAACACCTCCTATCCACCTGCTCCAGGCCCACCTCCCTCTGGGCAAAGTAGTAAAAGTGAGAGCTGCCCTTGGGGCTTTGGGGAGCCCCACTATCCTCTCCTGGACCCCCAGCCACATCCCCACCCCATCTAGATCCTCAACTGCTCTGGGTGACCCTTGTAGCTAAGAGATTGGTTCAAACAAGAACCAGAGCATTCTAATCCCAACCCAGACTCAATAACAAGCCACGCACCCCACTCCCCTCCCGCGACCCTGGGAACAATGGGGCTTCAGGGGTCATCTCTGCCTGGAGGAGTAAGGGCATGGGGGATGGTTCCAGGGGTCATCTCTGCTGGAGGAGGAAGGGCATGGGGGGCATAATCTGATTTCCCCTCCAGCTCTGGCAGTCTATGTGAGGGGCTGGCAAACTCTTTTTCTAAGGGCTGGAGAGTAAATAGCTTACTTTTTTAGCCATCATAAGGGCTGCAGTCCATCTGCTCAACTCTGCTATGGCGCCTGTGGACAGCCATAGACAAAATGCAGAAAGATACACAAAGCTGGGCTCCCAGAACGCTGCTTTCACCCAAGGGCCGTGGGATGCAGCAAACATGACGATCCTGCAGGGGGAGCTGATTCTCAGCGGGTGAGTGGGCATTGCCGCTTGCTCTCCCCTGCCCTCCTGAGCAGTCACACCAGGCTTCCCTTTGAGTTGCTGCTCTTTCCCTATCACCTCCCTTGGGGTTTAGTTGTGAGGACCTTAAACTGGACCTAGGGTGGACTCTGTGGAGATTAAGCGAGTCAGCATGTCCATCACCTTGGCTGTAATGATTTACTGGGGGAGGAACATAAGGGGAACCGTAATTCAATGTGGGTCAGTGAATTGTGAGATGATTGCTAGGGACGTCTCCTGGGATACCTCCTCTTCTTCTTCAGGAACATCTAAAGGAGAAGCAGTGTGTATGCAGAAGATACTGTAGTCACTATTCTGGGCAGTGGGGAGTGACCAGAAGATAAAACTGCCCTGGAAGTAAATCAGAGCCAAGAAAAGGGGCCAGAGCCCTACTGACAATGGGAAGCCCTGGATCAAGCCATGCCTGAAGCCACTGTATCTCTGAACTTTTCAACAATTAAGCCAATAAATTGTATGTTACTGAAGACCAAGCTAAATGTTCTGTTATTTATAATAAAAGGGATTGGGGAACTCAGGAAAAAAGGACCCTTGAACATCACTGCCAGGGCCCAAAGAAATGAATCTGCAGTGGTAGAATTTCAGGCATGTGGATGGGAATGACAAGGAAACCTCCAGAAGAGATCTGAGCACAGGTGATTCCTCTTGAAGGTGTTCAGAACACACCACCCACAAACATGACATTCTGGCACAAGCATCTTTTTGAACTGATGCAAACATAGGATGCACTCTGCCCTCCCCCCATGTATCTGAAAACAGAACATCTCTCATTCTTGTGAAGGTGCCGCTGGCCCCCACAACACGCTTCCTGTACCAGGAAGAGGAAGACAACCTTAGCACTTATCACCAAAGGCAAAGCCACCAAGGAGGAGTCTGCACTAACCTTACTAACCGGTCCTTCCCTACCATTAGTTTCCACCTACATCTACAGTTCGTCACCACTATGGGCCCAAAGTCCTCCCTGTCTATAAAATCACTGATTATTGCTAAGTTGTCCCACCAGCCCAAGTCCTTACCACCCCTGTGAATTACTCATCACAAAACTTTTTCCAGGTAGCTGCACAACGCACAAGTGGATCACCTTTAGTGTGCTTTTCTCTTGTTAATTCGCAGGACCCCATGTACTGAACCTAAATGTATAGAGGAAAGATTTTGTTCCCCAACTCGAACCTCTTAGGGACTGGACACTCCAGGACACACCTGTGGCCTGGGAGAGGTGGGTAGACAGAGGCCAGGTTTCCAGGGGTGGTTTGTCTAGGAGGAAACCCCCCACCCCAGCAGGGAGAACCAGACTACCCTCCTGGCTCCTATCATATCCAGCAGGAAAGCAGAGAGCAGGGAAACAGGAACCAGAATAAAGGCTGAGGAGCTTTTTAATCAATGTGCATCAAGGGTTAAACAGGAATCCTGATCTCACCCCAACCCAGCTCCCTCACTCAGCTTCACCAAATGCCATGCAAATCGCTGCACAGAGGCTGCGGTTTGACAGGACCTGCAGAGATAACTGCAGCTGGCTGCAGAACCGCCAGGAACCCGGATCGTCTCAATCAGGAGGAGGAAGGCACGGCAGCCAATTAGGGCCTGTGTTATTTGACTAAACGTGCCAGATTAATCACAATGATTAATTACAGGCTACGGAGATTGGAAAAGTAATTACCAACACCTTCCCATTCTGGGAGGTGGCTGTGGGGTGATGGAAAACTGGGAACCCTAATCTAAGGGGACTGAGCTCCTACTGGGGCCTGGGTGGGGGCTGGGCTGGGAGTGGGAGGTCACAGAGCCCTTGCCCAAGGATGGATGTTGGAGGGGAAGTCACTTGGGATTGCAGACTGCCTGTCCCTGAAGGTGTTGGTGGTCAGGCAAGGAAAGGGCATTGCCCGACCTGCCAGGTGAGCCTGGATTGTCCCTTTATCTGGGACTTGGAACCTTACCTGCTCATGTGGGATTATTCTGGAATTAGCATTTCTCAAGACGGGAGCACCTTAACACTCGGGGCTGACCACTTCTTCCTGTGAGAGACCATTCCACTCGTTGCCTCTATTTTATAACATCCTGGAGGGCTCCGTGGCCTCTCTGGGCCTCAGGGTCCTCTTTTGAGAAACAGGGATTCTAATGCACCCTCCTGGGACCGTTAAATGAGATATTGCTTGTAAAAATGAAGCCAAGCACGTGGCTTGTAGTAAATTCAGTGATTGTCACCCGTGATCACATTCAGAGCCAAGTGTTTGTCACCAAATTTCAACCCTGCAAAGAACAAACTCTTCTCCCTGTTTATAGATCCGGAGATGGAAGACCTGGCAGGTTAAATAACTTGAAGAGCTTCAACAGTGGGTCTGCGTGGCCTTCCAGCCTGGGCTCTTAAGAGCCCACTAGCGGGGGACGTGACAAGAACAGGATGCACAGCCCCGTGTGATGGGCGGTTTGTGCTGTTGAGGGCCAAGGCCTGGGCATCTGCTGGGTGAGGGCTCGGGTTGGAGGGGAGGGCTCTGTCCTCAAGGTCTCCTAGGCTGCGTGTTTCTCCAACAACCTGGTGTGAATCCATGTTGGAGGCCATGGAGGCCTCCCCCTGGCTGCCTTTCTTGCATCTGTCCTAAGGAGCAGGAAATGAACAGCCGAGTCAGGGTCAGCTCTGCAATAAGCAAGCTTGCAGGGAAGGGAAATGAGCGCTGCCCCTGGGGCCTGCAGCTGCAGGAAGGGCTCTGGCAGGAGGCACCTTCCATTATGGTCTGGGGCCAGCAGTTCTGTGACCTGGGCAGAGGAGGCTGAGACAGGGGACAAAGTCCTCACACACATATGCTCAGAAACCCGAGTGTTATAGGACAGCCACAGAAACCTCGGGGTAAGAATCACACCCTTGTCTCTCAGGGCCCAGCTGGACCTGCGAGGTCCCCTCCCAGCCTGTCTGGCCCCCATCTTCATGCTGCCCCCTTTGCCCGCTAGCACACGCACTGCCCTTCTGCCTGCTCCCCGCTGCCCCAGGGCCTCCGCACTTCCTGTCCCACCCCTGGGCTCCTTCTCACCCCGCAGTCCCCTGGCCCCAGTGCCAGGCTCTGCATCATCCTTGGGATCTCAGCTCAGAGATGTCTCCCACACCACCCTGGCCAGAATCGCCATGCCCCCTGCCCCGAATCTCACTGACTGCTTCTAGCACTCCCTGCAGTCTCCCGCAGGAGATGGTAACTGCCACGGGACCAGGCCTCTTGTCTGTGGTTTCCACATAATATTCCAAGCCAGGAACAGGGTTGACACTTACTCCTTCCCGTATGTAAATAAATGAACTTCAGATGGAAACACGGCATCTGATGACAGGGAACGTTAAGGCTGAGGACCAGTCCTGGAGAGCCCCACATGAATGGGATCCCTTCCTAACGGCCTCTGTCCCTCTAAGTCAGAGCTAAGGAAGCTGAATGACCGGATGGGTGGCGAGTGTGTTCACCCTGGATCTCCTTCTGCAGGTCCAGATAGACCTCCCTCACCACTTTACCGTAGAGACTCCTCTGCCTCCCGATTGCAGGAAAGAGTAGGCAACTTTTTCCCTCTATGCTCGAAACCCCTTCCCTCTTTCCTGTCCTTTCCTATCCTTTCTTCTCATCCCTTCTCTCTGTGTCCCCCTATAAAGAATCCAAGTCCTCTACAGTATACGACTTACATTGCAGCGGTGACTGGTATCCACCTGGAGTTGTGCAGTGCACAACCTGTGTGGCTGTATATAGCAGTCCTGATAGAGTCCCGGAGATTCAGGGCTAAAGGCGACCCCTAGAGAGTCTAGATCTTAACCTCTCATTTAAAAATGAAAAAAAAATTTGAGGCTTCAGGGGGCAAAAAGATTTTTCCAAAGTCCCTGTGTTCATCAACTTTGTGTCCCTGTGACCAAAATACCTGACAAGAACAACTTAGAGGAGGAAAGATTTATTTTGGTTCACAGTTGCAGAGGTTCAGTCCATGGTCCATCAGTTCCAAGGAAGAAAAATCATGGTGGAAGCTTATGGCAGAGGAGAACTGCTCAGCTCATGAGAGCCAAGAAGCAGAGAAAAGGAAGGACCCTGGGGAGAGGATAAACCTTCCAGGGCTTGCTCCCAGAGTCACACTTCCCTGAGCTGGGACGCCCCTGCCTATCAGTTTCACCACCTCCCAGTAAACCTATTCAAATCATTAATCCAAGTGGATTCATCCACTGATGAGGTCAGAGCCCTGGTAATCCAATCTTTTCACCTCTGAACACTGCTGCATTGTGTAACATGTGAGCTCTGGGGGATGTGTTGCAGATACAAACCAGGAGCGTCATGCATCAGTGACGTGGTGACGTGGTTGGAATGTCAGCCAGCTGCTCTGGGCTCCCAGACACCACAGGATCTCCCTGCTCCCTGCCTCCCTGCTTCCTCCCTGCAAGCTCTGTGTCAGTGCCCTCTCCCTGTCCTCCCTTCCCTGGTTCCGCGCTCAGGTTCAGTCTCACTGCACCCCATGCTTTGGGGTTTTCCTGAGCCAGTCACCCAACCAAGCTATGGTATCCATCGTGGGTCCCCTGCAGAGTTCAGGGTCTTTGTGTGTCCCCGAGTTGGTAATGGGGTGGAGGGCAACGCTGGGGAGAAGGGGAAGACCACACCCTCCCTTGCAGAGCAAAAGGCACAGATGTTAGGCACTGGAGCAGACTCTGCAGCTCTGTCCCACGCCATGGGCATGACCTTGGGCAGTTTCCTCCAGCTTTCTTATCCCCTCCCTGCAGGCACCTAGTGAGGATTAAATCAGGTGACTTACGCAGGAAGGGCCCAGCCTGGCGCCAGGCACACAGGCTCAGGAGGCCTCCCCCCAGGCCTCTCCCTGCCCTTCTCAGCCTGCGCTCTGCCTGTGTGCCCCGGCTCTTCCCCCTGGAAGCCGTTTAAAGGCAGGGACTGTTACTGGGAAGAGATAAAACCCTTGGCACAGCTAAGCCATTACCAGAGATGTTCAACCAGCCCATTCGCAGGCGGGAGGACACGCATGAAAGCGTTTTATCTTTCTCCCACAAAGGGAGCACAGAGCCTGGTGCCAGGCCCAGATGAAGGCTTGATTTTTTTTTTTTTAAGTAGACGTTTAGGATTCTACTGATGCTTTGCTAACTCCCAGTCAAATCACGACATCAAGGAAAGAAAAACTTCATTTTCTGCTAAGATGTTGAAATGGCCCTTGCCAATTAGGCTGTGGGCTCAGGGAGCGGGAGCCCTAGCAGGCAGCCCTACACCGGCTCAGCTCATGTATGCACTGGGTTCTGGGAGCCCAGGACACGGCACGAGTGGACTCTCCGAGCTGACCTGTCCTAAGTGCCCTTTAGTGGCATCCCTCTATGTCCCCCCTCAGACTACCCTAGGACATCCTGGAAGGGACACTTGAGCTGTCAGTTACTAGCTCCAAGCTGTACACACATTGGTGGATTTAATCATCTACTTCAAATTAGCAAAGAGCAGACTCTCGTAACATTACCTGCAAGATATGAATGTGTACAAATACCATCTCCCCAGGCCTCCACTCCCCATCTCTGCTGAACTCATTTGGTCTCCATGTAATGTGGCAGCTTAAAGAAAGGTCACTAGTTCTTTCCACTTCTCTCTTGGAGAAAGGAGTCTTGCTCCCTTCACCTAGGCCTATCTTGCCTCTGCTCTGACTCATAGAATACGGTAGAAGTATGCTGAGCCAGTTTCTGGATCAGGCCACTCGAATTTCTTGGCACACACTGTTTGGGGGCCCTGGGACACTGTGTATATGGTCTGACTAGGCTGGGCACACCTGTAATCCCAGCTGCTCTGGGAGGCTGAGGCAGGAGGACCCCAAGTTTGAGGGTACCCTAGCAGCTTAGAAAGACCTCATCTTAAAATAAAATATAAGAGGGATTGAGGATGTAGCTCAGTGGTAGAACGCCCAGGTTCAATCCCTAGTACCACTGATAATAATAATCATAATCATAATGTCTGCCTAACTTGGGACTGCCGTGCTATAGACAGTCAGTGGTGAGCACTCTAACATCTCGGCTGGACCCAACCTTTCAGTCATCCTAGCCAAGATGCCAGACATGCCTGAAGTCACCTGGGACCCTCCAGGCCAGCTGAATACCACCAAATGACCAGTTGACACCATGTGGAGAAGTTCCAATCAACCAAGTCCCAACTGAGTTACTGCCCTCCCCCCAGAATCATAAGATATAATAAAATAGCTAGAGGGCTTTACAATGCAGCAGGAAGCAATCACAGTGCAGTGCCATTTTACAGATGAGAAGATGAAGACAGAGAGAAAGTAATAGCTTATTCAAGGTCACACAGTGGTTAGCAATGGAGACAGGATTCAAAATTCAGACTGGCCCTGAAGCCTGAGCTCCCTGAACCTGGTACTGACTGCTCCTCATGTCTCCTGGCAAATCTACCCTGCTAGATGCAGGCAGCTGGAAGGAAGGGGGCAGGCTTTAGTCTCACTCCTGACAGAGAGAAAAGGGGCTCAGGGTTTGCTAAGAGTGGAACAGTGAATAGACGGAGGGAGGAATAGAGGATGAATGGATGGATGGGTGGATGGATGGACAGACAGAGGAAAGGAGAGAAGTATACATGGATGGACAGACGGATGGACTTAGCAGTTATAAAGCCTGAGAAATACGGAGCCTGAGGAATTTGGGATATAAACTTATTAGAGACTACATGAAGGAAGAAGCATAGGGCCCTGAAGGTAAGGAAGCCATACACCAGGCACAGGACACAAAGGTCCCCCTCCTTACTAATCCTGTTGTTCTGGGCCAGTGGCCTCTCTTCTCCACATCCCCCCAAGGAGTCATTAGTAGAGGGAAGGGGTTGGCTTAGAGATGTATATTTTGGTGTTAAATGATGGTACCAATCCTTTTTACGCACAATCTTAACAAAGACCCAAGAAAAAGCCATCAAGGAAGTAAATGGTCAGGAGCCTGAGGTGTCGGGAGCCATGCTAAGAAACAAGTACAAAATGGCGCTGAGACCTACTTGCAGTAACAAAATGGCTTTGAGGAAGTTAGAGTGTTTGTGCGGTGGCTGCTGTATAAGGACATGTGGACACCGCATGATCCTGAGCTGATCGCAGGGAGTGGCTTATGTAGTCACTGCGTGCACCGGCTGCTCGGTATCCCTATTGGCTATGCTTGGCTGTAATTTCCTGTTCAGTGCGTATAAATGCAAGTGCACTTCCTGGTTGAGGAGAGAGAGAGAGGAAGAGAAGAAGGCGGAGGAGCTTGTAAAAAAGAAGTTTACTTGCC
>PVKS010006950.1:0-75496 GCA_004027875.1 Aplodontia rufa | reverse complement strand
AACATTGATTTTGCTATGCCACTCTTAATGATAAACTAAGGCATTTCAAAATTCTCCAGAGAAGAAGGTAGCTCAGTTAAATAAAAATGATATTAACATGTATATACCACCCCAAAAAAGGAGTCAAATATTTTCAAATAACATTTGAAATTTCACTAATCAAAATTTTACTAAGCACAATTTAAAACATTCTTACCAAAAGATGCTTAACCACTGAGCCACATCCCAGCCAGCCTCCACCCCCAACTTTTTTTTTTTTTTTTTTTTTTTTTTAATTTTGAGACAGAGCTTCTCTACGTTGCTTAGTGGCTTGGTTGCTGAGACTGGCATTGAACTTGTGTTCCTCATGCCTCAGCTCCATGAGGCACTGGAATTACAGGCATGTGTCACCAGGCCTGGCACAATTGAAATTGTTATTTCAGGTTTTATAAGCACTTCAGCATACTCCAATATCTAAGATCAGTCTTATGAAAGTTTAATAACAGGACTATTACAATTGTGTATTTTTTATGGTATTGCAAATATAGACAATCCTAAGTGCTGATGTTATCATGACTTGGCAGTAGCTCTACTGAAAAATCTCTAATGACCTCACTTTAATAGAAATATATTATTTTACATGATTAGGGTAAAGTGTTATAAATCAAATAGTATAAAAATAATTCAGCAGAAGGAAGTTTAATGTATAAACAATTAAAACTCATATTTTATGATTATTATTTCATTACACCAAAGATTTGGGAAAGCAAAAATTGAAGCAATGGATTCTGTCAGTAGGGTAGGGTGATTGAACTGGATCTTGGGGGATGATGGATTTTAATAGGTGGGCAAAAGTGTCAGGAAGAAGGGGACACTACAGGAAAAGGGAATGTTCTGATGATATGAGAGCTATTTAATTAAAATCAATGATCTGTCAAGAAACTAGATGCAATGATGAAAGATCATTGTGGAAAACTTAATTGAGAATTTAGTTGACTAGTTTATGTGTTAGCTTTCCATTTACCCATGAAGTGGTCTTCATGCAATATCTCAGTACAGTAGACTTGATTTTGTCCTCTTGTTAACAGTGTACAATGTCCTTACCCTCAATAATTGGCAGCACTTTTGATATACGTGATTAAATGTAGTGAGTAAAAATCCTTTATTTTTTTTTCATTTTTCTAATGCTTAGCTTAACATAGTGTGGATATTCAATCACTGCATATCTTAAATGGTCAATTAATAAAATATCTCGGGCTGGAGCGGTGGCTCAGCGGTTTTGGCACTTGCCTGGCAAGCACGAGGACCTGGGTTCAAACCTCAGCACCAGGTACACACTAAGTGTTGGAGCAACTAAGGCCATGTGAAAAACTAAGTAAAGTTGTTTCTCTCTTTCTCTGTCTCTCTCACTGTCCCTCTCTCTTTAAAAAAAATAAATAAATAAAATATCTCAAATTTTTTTCCCAACTTTTAAAAATGTTCTTTTTTTCTTTAGATTTGAGGCAAAGTGGAAACATTTCTCATTTTTACAGTTATATAATCATAGAGAGTACTTCAAAATTTAAAAAAACTATTTTGTTTCATAGTTAATATAATCAGAGAACTGCAATTTATTATCCACATATATTACAACCTTTGTAGAATTGGTTTATGTATACATAACAAGTTTGTTTACAAAAATGAATTAAATTAGGTGATGTCCCACAACTATCATATGGTAGAGTTGTGTCTTCTCTTCTACAGACACTACCACTGGATTTAGAGCCCACACTAAATCCAGGATGATCTCAGCTCAAAATCATTAACTGACTTCATTGCATCTAAAAAAGAACATTCTTAAAAATTTCCATGTTCTGGGTGGGCATGTCTTTTGGGAGCCACTCTTTTCGCTCTCTATAATGGCCCTAAAAGCACAGGGTGATCACATCCTGTCCCATTCTCCCTCCTTCACTCTGCCCCACCAGCCTCCCACCTTCTGTCTGTTTCTGGAACTGTCATGGAAGCCTTTGCATTTGGAGCTTTGTCCTGGTCTTGTCTCTGCCTGGAACACTGCCCAGAGCCTGGGCTCCACTGCTTCACTAGCTGCGCTTGCTTCTAGTGTACTCCAGCACCGTCAGCTCCTCTTAACAGGATCCATGCTACATTTTGATCTTCCATAACACTTCTTCCCCTTCTAAAATACAATAAATTATGGTTTATGTTTACCGCATGCAACATCCCAGAGGAATGTGGACTACAAAGAGAAATCCTGGTCTGTAGTGTTTATTGATATATCCTGACAGAGCAATTTCGTTCAAAGCGAAGTTTCTATAATATGCTAGCTCTTCCATATAAACTGTTGATAATGAAATACTTGTGACCTGTCCTCTGGAAATAGAATATCTCTATCTTAATCTGATTTTCCAACAAATAAGTTTTTCCTATACTAATTTGCAAATAATTTATTGAAGCTTCGAAGGCATGTTGTGAACTGGTAAAAATTATTTTAAATGAATTTGTAGAATTTTGAGTTTTTAATGTGAACTTACATCCATAATTGAAGAAATCAATAAATGAAGGTGTGGTTGCCTCATTTCCTGAACCTACTTCCTCTGTGTGTGAACTACTGAAACCTTGTTAAAACAAATGATCATCAGTGAATTTGCAAATGAATCGATTAGTGTGGTACAAATAACTTATTACTGAATTTCAAATCTGAACTGTTGACTTTATTTCTTAAAGTTCAAAGTAAACTTTCAGAGAATGGGTGAAACAAATTTAAAATAAAATTTCTAGAATTGTGACAGTTTTAACCAATTGTTAATAAAATTATATTAAATATTCAATACTCCTTAATATTTATAGAGTATGATAGACTTATTTTATGTAGTTCCTTCTATTTGTAAAACAATACACCACCACAATTATGTGCAAATATACAAATACTTTAAGTTTCTATATAGACTGAAAGGAAAATATGATTTTAAAAGTAACATTGTAAATCAATCAAACACCTTGTGTTCCCTCTAAGTTGAGAACCAAACAAAAATATAGGTATTAGAATATTATTTAATGTATAATGAAGGAAATCATGCATATGTGTATGTATAGTTATATGATTTTTATTATATTAATATATTAACTTTACATAACATAGCTTCATATACATATAGCATTAACAAAATATATAGATAATTTTATATATATAATTAAATATGCAAGCATGTATATAGTTAATTTAGGTTGAAATTAAATTAATGTCTTCTGGCCAGATTTAGCCTTCCTTGAATTTGCCCTTTAGTCTAGTCCTTGTGAAATCTACTTTCTAAAAGAGAGATTCAAAAGCAAATATCTTTTTGGATAGCTGCAACAAAAATTTCAGTCTTGTGCATATAAAACCCTGATAATCAAAGTAACGTAAATGAATATGATTCAGTTACCTGAACATGCTGTTTAGCTGCATATTAACATGGACATCAAACCCAAAGCAATGAGTTAGACATTTTCAATTAATATCCTGTCGGGAATGGACGGAGACATATTCTTGTACACAGAGCAAGCATCCTAACATGAAGCCACATGATGAAGTAACTAAGCCGCCTGCACTAGGCCACCTGCACTGTACCAGGTAACTGCAAATGCACAACTGATTTCCAGCTGTAGGGAGATACCTAAAATGAGCCTAGAACCTCCTTGCCAGGACTCATATCGTGCAAACCAAGTAGGGAGTTACTAATAAATGCATGGTAATTAGGAGGAGGATATTGAAAGTAGCTTGGCGGCGAACCTCTGAAACAGAGGATAAAACCAGGATGAGGAACCCGGAGAAGTCAGAGGAGTGCTAGGATGAAAACATGCTTACCCTGATCCTCACGCTCATCACACACCTTATCTCGAGAGCGGTCTCCGACCTGCTGTCCAACCCAACCTCCTTGCACCAGAGCTCAAGCAGCTTAACCCAGACCCCTCACCTCCACACTCCACAAGTGCCTGCCATTGCCTGAGGACATCTGGACATCACAGACACCCAGACCATCATCAACGCAACCTCAGCTTACTTGAAGGACTGCCTGTAACCATGGACCTTTGTTCTGATGCTGGTGATAGGAATGAGCTTACTTACCCTTGCCTATTGCCCTAAGCTTGTTGCATTAAGACTAGTTTATAAGTGGTGTGTAATTGTTAGTTTATTCTATATGTGTGCAATGACTGAATAGGATAAAGATATAATACAGTATGATTTGTAGTGTGATATCCCTTGAGAATTGTGAATTGATATATCTGGAGTGCTGTGTTAAACAAAAGAGTATTAAAACAGATACATCTCATGGCATCCCTCACTGAATGGGCAATCTCTCAGAATGATCACCTGCAGGCGCTCCTTTCTGTACCTCCACTCAGTTGGCACTCAGGACACATCTGAAAACTCATATAGAAGGAGCAAGTGCAGTTTGCACACTAATATTCTAATCTCATAGGGAAAGCTGAAGAGATTTCCAATGGAAACATATACAGTGAGGACAGAACATTCTGTAGCATCTGCCAGGAAAAAGAGTATTTATGATGTGACTGTGGTAGCCAAAGAACTTACTTGGTTTAGAATGTCTTCGGCATGCTGGACATGAAGATTGGGAGATCATATGAGGAAAGCATCGTTGGCAGCGGGAATTTAACACATACATTGCTCTACTGGAATGAGCACATTAAACCACTGGTTATGGACTTGTTCATTCATTCATTTCAACATTACCTGCTGCTAGCATGGAGTAGTGAGCCTGCTTTCCAAAACAAACAATAAAGTGTCTGCTTTCAAAAACTGCCTAATAATAAGACAATAAACTTGAAATATGCTCTTAGAGGCCACTGGAAACTTTCTTCATTTGATGCTAGGCAACTCTGCCATTCTCCTCCTCATCCATCCATTCCCTCCAGGATGTTTACCCAGTCTTTGCACTCTCTTGAAGCCTCTCGTTTCACTACAGTATCTTGTAATGTTTCTTTAACTACATTTTTATTGACTCCAATTTCCTCCTGTGAGTGTTATGCTCTTTATGATGTCTTCTTATATTCATCCAGAGTCCAGTTTGCATTAATTTTTCATTTTGTTTCTTTTTATCAGCTTAGAAACATGTGGAAGTTTTTTTTCTCAATTAAACTAAAACAGAAATAACAAACAGAACTTCTCCCTCAGCCTTATGATCCTTTCATCTCTCTCCCACCGTATCTTACCTTTTTATAATAAAAAACTCTTAAAAGCACATTTTCTATTCTCTCTCTTTCTCTAATTCTTGACTTCATGAACTTACTGCATTTGATTTGCACTGCAACATCATAATACACTTCTTTTAACGAGGTTATTAACTACCTTCTATTAACCAAGTTGGTGGGCACAAATGTCCCCTTGCTACCTTATTTAAAAATTTTATTCCTCAGTTCTTGCATCTATCCCTGGTACCCTTCCATTTTTTATTTTTCTCTGTTAACACTCATGACCACATGACATACCACAAAGTTTGTTAAGAGTTTTATAATGCACCTTCATTTATGATATGCCTTCATGAAGGAGGGATTTGCTTCCTTTCTGCTGACTGAAGCCCTTGCACTAGGAACATTACCTGGAACATATTGTCCATGGAACATAGTCAGCACTCGGTACACATTTGTTAAATGAAGCAGTGATGAATCCTAGCCATTTGTACGAGAAATTCCACTACAGCTTAAATCACAATTAGTATGAATAGTATTTAGGTGTACATTTACTTTTAAAATTTTAAATCTACACTGTTAATATGGTTTCTTACTCTTTTTCTCTGTTCCTCCTCTTTGCTGAAATTCCTTTAGTAACTGATAACTGTGAGCAACATTGTTTTAATTTTGTTTTTGCTTATGTCTTACTTTTCATGTCATTCATGCTGATATTTTAATAGCTTAGTCCTACAAACTCCTGATTTTACCATGTTTTAGATTATAAAGGGAAAGAAGAAAAACTGTAACTAAAATCAAGAAATAAGTAACAAAGTCTTATAAACAAATTTAAATCAAATTAAAAGCACTATTTGGAATGTATCTGGACAATAGACAACTTTTCCATATCATAGCACACATGAAAGGTATACCACCATTCCAACTGGGATAAGCAAAGGATCCTGTCCTTATCCAATGATGGGCTCCTTACAGTAATGAACCCAGGCTTTAGTTAGTTCCCCTTGAGGCTGGGTAACCCATTTCTTAGTGTCCTGTGCTGCTTATGGAAAATCAGAGTGCTTCTATTCACTGGTAAGAATGGTCTCACTAATATGATCCCTCCATAAAGTGTTATCAAATAAATTAGAGAAAAAAAAAATAAATGACAGAATAAAAATGTAATTAAAACTAGACATTCATGGGCTGGGCATATAGCTCAGTGGTAGGGGCACATACTTGGAACATGTGTTGTTGCTTCAATTCCTAGCACTACCAAAAAAAAGTAAGAAATTTAACTGACAGCAAACATTTTAAACACAAAATAATTAAAGACATGAAAATGTAAAAATCAATTGGTATATTTCCTCATTTATAATGGGAAACTTTTGAAATTGTAATGAGAATCTTTTGAAAATTTGAGTGGTCAAATCAGTGACCTATGTTAAAACAAAAATTTCTCATTTCTTTGTAATAACCATCCAATAGCCAGGAAAGCAGTCCTTGTTAACATCAACATATGTAGAAAGATGAATGTAGAAGGAGTCAGAAACCTTTTGAAATGTTTATTAGCTTACACGCAATTAGAAAACTTAATGGTGACATTGAGTAAAATAATAAGCATTTGGGAAAGTTTCAGATATTCATCAAGACATGGTTGGTTAAATGATATGTGAAAATATAGCACAAAAGGAAATATGCACTGATGAGAAAACTGAATAAATTGTGTTGTTGAAAATGTAAATGGAAAGCAATGTAATAGTTTTATATACAGAAAATTCAGTATGATATGAATGCGTAGGCACATGTGAATTTTTCAACATGTACATAGAAAACATAGATCAATGTAACTATTTCTGATGGAGTTGGGAAGATGGAGTTCTTTTGTTAGGCCTTTTGATTTCTGATTAGCAAAAAGTTGGAGTATCCACTGTCAATCACCTCTTTAAAAGTTTTGCATGTATTTTCTCTGTTAATCTATAATGTTTAAGCATTTCAAAAGTTATGTCTTTACTTACAAAGAGAATAACTCACTTAACACCTCAGATTGTACGGACTGTTCATGATCTGATCATTAGTGCCTTCTATTCTTCTAATTTCTACTTTTCACACCACAATGTTTTTTTTGAACTTTGTAATGCACTTCATTATTATACACCAGTCTGTATTTTGAAATTCTGTAATGACGGAATTTTCTAGACAGACCTACTGACTTCCATAACCCTTTATATCAATCTTAAATATCTTGTCCCCTGAAGCCTTGCATTACTTCCTTAATGCAATAATAATTCATATTCCTATCTACCTTACCATTAACCCTAAAAATTTTTCCACTTGTGAATTTAAAGCATTTTAATGATTCTTATGTTATTTGAATATGGCAGTTCTTGTAGGAAAATAGGGAGGGAAGCAGAAGGAAAGAGGAAGGCAGAGAAGAAAGAAGAAAGAAGGAATGGAATAAGAAAGAAGTTGATAAAAAGGGAATAAAGAAGGGAGAAATAGGAGGTAAGGAAGAAGGGCTAAAGGAAGGAAGAGGAGGAGAACAATAGAAGGGAATGAAGGGCAGAAAGAAGTGTATAAGAAGTGAATGAAATATTAATTATAACCTTGTATTTACTGAACATGCATTTTTAAATTAACAACATCTTTCAAAAAATTAGGATGGGAATCATAGTACAAAAAATTCAGGAACACATGATAATGCCAAGAAAGAAATAGTTTAAATATGGAGATTGATGTTTCCGAAATCATTGATGGAAAAGTAAATGTGGTTAACTAGAAAATATCTGGGGCAATCACAGCAGTCTCTGTGCACATAGGTCATCGAGGTTGCTGCTGAAACAACTAGCTCATGGAAATTTTCCCACAGATTTTTTTTTTTTTTTAGCAAGTCAAGTCTATGTTTCTTTTCTTGAACTTTTTTTTTTCATATAAGGAAACTTTTATGGTATTCAGACAATTACCTCAGCATCAATCTGAGTTTTGTTTAGTTTCCAATGACAGAATTTCATTTTATTTTGCACTAATGAATGCCTGAGACATGTGTGCAACATTTAAAACTAAAATTCAAACTGAGATTTTCAATGTTCAAACTAAATAATCTAATTTGTTCTATTTAAAAAATTTTTCAAAAAGAAGTCATATGACCTAGCCAAGTTTTTCCATTAGCCAAGTGAATATATACACACTATATATGTGTAATCGATATCAAATAAACTAACAGATCCTAGTTTTTATGGATGAAACATAAGTTTCCTGTGATTTTTCCATATTTGATTATTTTCTTATAAGAGATTTAATATAAGTTTGTGTTTTTTATTTTTATATTTTGAATTAACATCAAAATCAGATTGGTCTTAAACTTCTGCAATTGTGTATGTATCAACAAAATTTGAGTACCAAAAATTATTTTTTGTTGTTTTGTTTTTTTGTTTGTTTTTTAAAAAAGAGAGAAGGACAGTGATAAAGAAAGGGAGAGAAAAGATAGTCAAATAATTTTTTTTGAGTTTTTCACATGGCCTTTGTTGCTCAGATACTTTGTCGTGTATGTGGGTGCTAGGGTTCAAACCCATGTATTTGCGCATGTCAGGCAAGCGCCGCAACTGCTGAGCCAACACTCCAGCCCCCAAAATTATTTTTAACGTCATATAAGTTTCATATTTTGGAGACTGTCAATCAATATCAAAATCTTCATTTGTTCTACTAAAACATGACTAATAATTTCTTTATTAAAAATTTTCTTGGCTTGTGTACTTCTTACCCACCTTTTTAAAATGGTTCATTGTAGCATTCTAAATTCAAAATGACTTTATTCCTCTCTAAAACTATTTTCCATTTCTATTTTTAAGTTTAACATATATTTTATTGGCTGCAAATATAAATATATATAAGCTCTATTCTGGGATCCCAGGATACATGTGTGTACAAGGTAAACTACAATCCTTTTCCCCAGGTGTCTTATTTTATTTTGTATTGCTGTAATAAAATGACTGAGGATATTTTATGAAGACAGAATTTGCCTTATGATTCTACTGCTGGAAGTCCTAACAACGTGGCAGTAGTGCCTTTTGAGACTTAGCTGCCTCACAGTCTGGTAAAGCAAGTGTAAAAGAGAGCACTATCAAGAGAGAGAGTGGAAGAAGCTGAACTTGTGGTCTTACAAACTGTTCTTTATGAAACTAATCCAGTTCAAGGAGATTAGACCCACCTCTGCAAGGAGACATTAATCACTTTGGAAAGTGGTTTCCCTGTAATCTGATGACCTCCCAATATGACCCACCTCTTGAAGATCCGCCAATACTGTTATACTGGAGACCACTCTCGGCACATGGAGCTTTGGGTGACAAACCATTTCCTAACGATAGCATCAGGGCTAATGGCTGCATTCTAATTTCTAGGAGTCTTTATGTTGAAATTTGAAAAAAAAAATAGAACAAATCAATGGACCTAGTTAACCAAACTGCGTATTTCTTTGTTTATTCTACCATAGATTTATTGTGTCCTTGTCTGATATCATGCAGATGACTTAGGCAGTCATGACATGTCCAGATGTTTGAAATATGGACCCTGAAATAAGGACTCTGGCACTGTGGGTTCAAAGGTGTATTTGATTTGGAATCTCAAGACCAGGTGTGCATTGCTGGTTTGGTTTAATGAAAAAATCATTCATTTTTAGAAAAAAGAGTGATTCTTCTGACATTAAATTCTAGAAAAATTTTAAAAAATGTTATAAGGTACCATGAATTATTCTATTCATTGATGAAGAAGTCTGAACAAAGAGCGAGAAATTTTACTTAAAAAGAACCTATGAGGTAAAGTTGACTTTCAGTAGTGTTGCAGGAAAAAGAAAGAAGAATGAGAACAGAGCGGGACCAATACCTCCAAGCATTTTGGCGTTTGTCATGCAATGCATATATGAAGATATGAGACTTCTCACATGTAAGAGTTCTGATAAAATTTTCTCATTTGCTTTGTTGATATATATTTTTGATTGACTGGGGGAAGAACAGGGAAGAAGGTCATTTTTCAGAATAGTTTAGAATAAAATATTTATATTAATTTTATGATACCTCTGTTCCAAAGATTTTCCAAAATACTTTTTGAAATGGCACAATTAATCTCTCTAAGATGCATTATAAAGTAGAAACATTATCAAGAACAGCTACAGGCCATTTCATTAAGACCACTACTGTTCACCGATATAAAGAAACTAATCCTTTCTTCAAAAATCCTTATTTTCATCATTTTAACAAAGAAAAGAATAGTAAAGATATATATTCATTTGGTAATGGATGGTACTTTAACATTGTGTCACACAAAAATACACAGTAGGGCTGGAGCAGTGGCTCGGCACTTAATGCGCTTGCCTGGGTTCAAACCCCATCACCCACGTACACAACTAAGTGTCGGAGCAAAGAAAGCCATGTGTAAAACTCAATAAAAATGGATTCTCTCTGTCTCTCTCTCTCCCTTTCACTGTCCTTCTCTCTTAAAAAAAAATACACAGTAAACCTTGGGAAGAAGTGTGTATTGCTTATTATTAGATGTACCAATCTCATGTGTTTCATGATTCTTCTGCTGAGTAGGTACTGACCTCTCTGCGTTGGGCCAATAGGTTTCTCAGGTGAGAACTCCTGGAATGAGGATCATTTGGGTCTTTTGTCAATAGAATAAGTTAAAGAACATAAGAAAAATGTTGGAAAAAATTTCACAGCTCCTGAAGAATATATATACAGAATGTACAACTGAGTTACAATAAAGTCAAAATAAATAAAAAGTGAATATACACAATACCAAAAGCTGAGGAAATCGTAGTTGAGTTTCAAACAAAGGTTTTATTGTAAATGGCAATTGGGTAGTTATGAATAGCAATCATGATAGTTCTAAGATTAATTTTAGCTCACAGGTATAATGCAAACTATGGCTGTGTGTTTTCAGTCATCTTTGGTAAAACTCCAAAAACAAAACCAGTAAGAAAACTGATAAAATGGGAGAGTCAATTTAGTGGATTTATAGGGTATAAAGAATGGTAGAATACTAAAAGTCCAGGCTAATAAGACATTCCATACAATTTAACAGGCCATAAATAGAATAAGATTAATATACTGTTTATAGTAAATATACTGGAATGGATTGCTAAAAGCAACTGAAAAAATACACTTCCAAAAAATCACATTTGGTGCTGAACCCACTGAATTCTGAAGCAGAAAATAAACTATATGCCTGTAACAATATAGGGAATGAGAAATGTCCATGTTTGGCATCACTATGGAAGCTAATGCTACTCATAATGGTTGGACTTTAAACTCTGTAATTCAGTATTCAACCTTATTCATTCCAGTAAATTTAAAATAACATCTAGTAACAGAGCCTAATGTGGAAGACTAACAGAAATGGAAATGAAGCACAAATTATTCAAAGCAAATTTGCCTTAAATTTTTGTAAATGGGGGTAATAGAGAAATTGAGTAACTGGAAATTTGTTTTCATCAAACACTCTAGCTACCACTAAATTACAAAATCATTAAGAATATGCAATTCTGTAGCACTTAAGCAAGGTAGGAAATCAGTGATTGAAAATATATTTTTCAGGCTGCCTACTTGCACAAAAAAGCTTAGATTAATAGCAAAAGTATAATGAGACAAAAAGATATGCAATAAAAATTGAAAAAAATTGATAAATTGGTGAAGAGAAAATTATAATGATCAAATCTAAATGAGGAAAGATTATTGAGATATTACTTATTATATTCTACAGAAGCCAACACAGTAACAATAAGACCAGAAATTACATAAATTACATTTTTCCAGCTGTTCAGAAATTTTTCTCATCTTAGGAACTCAGATATGGGATTTGCCAGTTTAGATTACTTGCTCAATTTTATATCTATCTCCTTTCTTTTAGACTCTAAACTGATTTGAGTACATTTTAGATACTCTTTTTTATTATTTTGTGAGTTTACCAATATATTAAATGTTTTTATTTTATTTATTATCCCAAAACTTTAAGCTAATTGTTATTGGATTGTCTCTGGGCTTCTCAGGCTGCCCTGTGGTTGAAGCTAAAAATAAAGAAACATAATTTATGTTAATGTATGGATGACTTTGCCATAGGATTGAACCAAATGCTAACATGAAAAGTGCCAGTAGTTGGGGCTGGAGCAGTGGCTCGGCGGTTAAGGCGCTTGCCTGGCATGGGCGAGTATATAGGTTCAAACCCCAGCACCATGTGTACAACGAAGTCTCAGAGCAGTGAAAGCCCCATGAAAAACTAAATAAAAATTGTTTATTTCTGTCTCTCTCTCACTGTCCCTCTCTCTTAAAAAATAAAGTGCCAATAGTTACCATAAAGATATAAATGAATTTATTGGAAATAAGCTAGAGGTGGGAACTTCTGACCCAATGACAAAAGAAATGAAATTGGGTCAAAGAGTAGGATCATACAGGCACAACTTTAATTGGGGGGCTTTACATCTAAGTGAGGGGAGATAGTCCTGAGACAGAAACAGTCAGTTCCACATCAAAGGCAGAGGCAAGCCTTTTATTGGGATGTTGAGTGGG
The DNA here is from genome assembly GCA_004027875.1 of Aplodontia rufa. Lineage (NCBI taxonomy): Eukaryota > Metazoa > Chordata > Mammalia > Rodentia > Aplodontiidae > Aplodontia > Aplodontia rufa. The sequence continues at coordinate 62,798 of PVKS010006950.1, read as the reverse complement.
CTAGGGTCTGATTAAACAAAATCAGCTCTGGTTTTACCAGGTGACTTCACAGTTGTTCTCATCATTTGAGGTGGCAATATCCACTTTTATTTTTGGATAATTCTTCTATCAGACCTGTGATCCCAAAAGGGAGCAATTTGGTTTCTAGGAGGTGATTACTCCAACTTGGGTTGAGTGAGGTCTCATCATGGGCAATATGCCTATAAGACTGTTCCTCAAAGCTGAAGAACAGTGACTGAAGGTTTCTAGGCACCAGACTACTGGGTCTGTTCAAAGTCCCTGAAAACCATGAAAATACCTTAGTTACTCTTATTTTGGTGTCCTCAGTCTTGAAAGTGCATGAAATAATTAAATGTAGAGTAAAAAGCTCATAATACCAATTTTTAGATGAACATTCTTTCAATGTTTAATGTAAGAGCAAGAATTTGACCCAAAATTTAAGAGCAAAGGGATGTTTATCACGTATGAAGACAGAGATGCCTAACCTTCCTAATTTTTACTTACCCACTGGGCATCCGCAGACGGAAGTGAAGAGTGAGTGCTTTTCAGCAGCTTCTTTAAGTCCCTGTTGAAATGAGGGAGTTGGGTTCATTCAGTGTTTAGGATTCTTTCAATGGGTAGTGGGTCCTGAATTACCTCAGGAGTGTGTCTGCCTTTTCTCCCTGAATATCTCACATCTGTAGCGATAAAGTGTGTCCTTAAGACATTCAATTTATTTATCTTCCTGAAATAATTCTGATTGTAGTTTTAAACCCCCACAAATTGATTGTTACAGAATCAATTTTAATATATTTTATTAAGGAGCTGAGTTGTTGTACAATCATAAATGCATATAAAATAAGAATATGCTACATTGTTGATTGACTCCCTAGAATCCTCCCTATCCTGCTTTCCCTCTCCCCTCCCCCACTATTGTCCCCCCACACGCATATCTATGTTTGCCTTAGATTATGTGTTGCTATGTCTTTGATGGGTCTCATACTTGATGGGTCTCATACATGAGTTTGACTACCTTTCACCCAAGCCTGAGTTTAGCTCTAATCTCCACAAATGAAGGAAAACATTCTGCCCTTGAAGTTTGGCTAACTTCACTTAGCACGATTTCTTCCATTGCTGTCCATTTACCTTCAAAGGCTGCAATAACATTATTTCTAGTAGCTGAGTAGAACACCATTGTGTGTGTGTGTGCGCGCGTGTGCATGCATGCGTATACACACACATATATATGTATTTGTATGTGTGTATATATCACAGCTTTTAGCTTTTGAATATATTCATCCAATGAGGGGCATCTGGGTTAAACCCATAATTTGACTATTGTAAATTGAGGTGCTATGAACATGGATTTTGCTGTGTCACTGTAATGTGCTGATTCTAACTCCACTGGGAAAATATCCAGAAGAGGGATAGCTGGGTCAAATGGTGGATTCAATCTTAATTTTTTGAGGAGTCTCCTTACAGCTTTCCAGGGTGGCTGTACTAGTCTACAGTTCCACCAACAATGTGCTAGTGCTCCTTTCTCCCCACAACCCCTCAAATATTTATTACTATTTGTATTTTTTATCATTGTCAGTCTGACTTGAGTGAGATGAAATCTTAGAATAGTTTTGATTTGCATTTTTCTGATTACTAGTGATTTAGAACACTTTCTTATATATCCATTGGCTTGCTTGATTTCTTCTGCTGAGAAGTTTCTGTTTAGCTCCATGGGCCATTTATTGATTAGATTGGTTGTGCTTTTGGTATTGGGTTTTTTGAGTTCTTCATAAATTTGGATGTTAATCTCCTATTGGCAGAATCACAGGCCATGATTATCTCCCATTCTGTGGGTTCTATCTTGACAGTTTTGATACTATTTTGATACCAGCAGCATGCTGCTTTTGTTACTACAGCTCAATAGTATAATTTTAGATCTGGTATTGCAAAGAATCCTGTTTCATATTTCTTGCTTAGTAACATTTTGGTAATACTAGGTTTCTTGATGTTCAAAATGAATTTGAGAACTATTTTTTTCTGTATCTGTAAGGAATGACATTGGTATCTTGATGGGTATTGTTTTGAATCTTTGTAGCACTTTTGGCAGAATGGCCATTTTAATTATACTAATTCTGCCTAACCAAGAGCATTGAACATATTTCCATCTTCTCAGTTTCTGTCTTCAGTGTTGGATAATTTTCATTGTAGAGGTCTTTTACTTCCCTTGTTAGATTAATTCCCAAGTATTTAATTCTTTTTAGGATATTGTGAATGAGACAGGTTTCCTTATTTCTTCTTCTGCCCTATCACTGTTAGCGTATAGGAAAGTTATTGATTTATGCGTGTTGATCTCATATCCTGCTACTTTGCTAAATCTGTTTATAAGCTCAAGCAGTTTTCTGGTGGAGTTTTTTGGATCCTCCAGATATAGGATCATGTCATCAACACAAATGAGTAGTTTGACTTCCTCTCTTCCTATTCTATACCTTTGCTTTCCTTCTCTTGCCTGTTTGCTGCAGCTAGTGTCTCAAGGACTATATTGAATAAAAGATGTTTAGGAAAGACAATCTTTTCTTGTTCCTGAGTTTAGTGGAAGTGCTTTCAACTTCTCTCCATTTAGTATTATACCAGCTTCAATATATTATTGACTATGTTTAGCAGCAGTAGTAAGCTCCTGAAACTATCTGTGGACAAATGTTTCTTATTGATTTTTCTTTACTTTTGTCTAAACCAATATTTTATAATACAAAATGGCTTTACTGTGCAAACTCAAATTCCCACAATCGTTTAAATATTTAGTTTCCATCTGTATGTTTTTCTTGTAGTAATATACCAGCAAATAGTAATTTTCAGACTTCACAACTGATATCAATCTGTGAACCACATTTTAATAATACTAGGTAGAAATAATGAGACATACTAATTCATAAGCAAAAAGTGATAACGTGATTTCCTTTCTGTAAAAGGATTTTTTGAGGCAGATATGGATATTTGTTTCCTAATTACAAGATTAGTATAATCATGCATACTAGACTCTGTCACTTTCTCAAACTAATACTATTTACTGGGTGTCCCTAAGGAGTTGCTTTTCTTAAATAGATTTATCTCTTAGGATTAATGCATTCAGAGGCAACTCCACATATCCAGTCCATTTTCTATTCTTTATAGTTCCTGAACATTAACTCTTCATTCTCCATCCCTTAAGAAGCACTCCTCCACTGTCTGAATCATAATAGAATACTTTTTAATAGGTGGCAAATGTCTTAATGGTATATGTCCTTGTTATTGTTTAGATATGAGGTGTCCCCCAAAATCTCATGTATGAGAAAATGCAAAAAAAAAAAAAGAAGAAGAAGAATATGGGTGAAATAATTGAGTTATGAGAGCCTTAACTTAATCAGTGTATTATTAATCTGCTGATTTGGATTAACTGGGTGGTTCCTATTGGCAGGTAAGGTGTGGTTAGAGGAGGGGTCATTGGGGAGTGCTTTTGTGATGTAGATTTTGTTCCTGTTGAGCAAAGCTTTCTCTGCTCCCAAGTGGGTTGTTCTTAGCTGTTTCCCTCTGTCACTCCATTCCTCCATGATCTGACTCACCTCAAGTCCAGATCCAGGGAGTCAGCTATCTATAGAATGAGACCTCCTGAAACCATGAAAGCCAAATACACTTTTCCTCCTTTAATATTACTCATGTCAGACCTTTTTAGTTGTAACAATGCAAAAGCTGGATAAACAGTCCCCTTCCTCAGATTTTTTTTTTTTTTGTTAAGATGTAAATTTCTTTCCTCCCTGGTAGGGAAGGCAGGATATTTTTCTGTTTTTAGCATTAAAGCTAGCACAGTGCCTACAACCTGGCTTCAGGAAAGACAATTTCAAGTCTAGAAAGGAAAATGTAAAATTTCTACAAGTAATATGAAATACAGAATGGAAGACTTAAGTCTGTGATTAAAATAACCAGAATGTTCTTTGATCAATGGGATTTAGAATGCCATTTCAGAATTCAAAGAAAAACTAAAACGTATAATTGGGGTCTGAACAATCAAAACTGGACACAATTTTAAATAACTATTTTTTTCAATGTACACAGGAAAAGGTCTTTGGCCTCCAATGCTAGAAACATTTGTCTTTAAGTAGACTAGAAATACTGACATTGAAATAGTAAAGAAGAATTTATTCAATCACTTCTAGCTAAGGTTTATATATTTTTAATAATATAATTTACCTTTATTATGCTTCAATTTTTTCTGACAACCTATGGACTTAAAGACAGCTTTGTCATGGGTTTGGAAAGAATATGTCAATGATGTTAGCAAAGCAGTAAAAATTTAGCTGACTGAACATGGCAGTGAAATTAAAGGAGGGGGAAAAGAGATAATGATTACTAATCAGTAGATCAATGAAAATAATTATTGAAGAAATAATTGAGGAGGAGAAAGAGAGAATGATAATAACACTATGTCTATAATTAACAAATAAAAATTATTTTGTTTCTTATTATAATTACCAAAGGAAACCAAATTCAAATCCTTTAATCTTTATATAAAAAAGTAATATATGCCTCATTGCCTAGAAGTGCTGAAGGGAGAACTTACTATTTCATTTGAGGGGATGGGTATTTGCAATGGCACTTAGAATTGCATAAAAGATACCCTGGGTATTCAAGCCTTTTATATATTAGAATTACTTTTCCAGCTATTCTCAGTTTCACCTGTAGGCTACATTAATCATTCCAACTCTGTTTTGCTTATTAAAGTAGAGCTATCTCATTAGTTCAAACTTTTTTCTACCATTTTAATTTAAATTTTTACAGGGGGAAAAGTATGATATACTCATATTTATTTCTTAATGCTTTACTTTGTAATAAACTAAATTTTGTATTAATTTTAGATACGAATTATAGTGTAATTTTGTAACATATGATTAAAAACTTGTACTTTCATTTAAATGGAGCAATTTAATGTTCTCTTTTCTCATTAATATGAAAAGAACCAACAAATCAATTGTTATTTCTTTGAAATTCACTGAAATTATAGAAAATTCATACTTCAGGGGAGTTGTAAAAACACTCTTCTATTAATAAAAATATAAGTAGCAGGATAATTTGGTAAAATCTTCAAGCACCCTATTAAGCACAATTTTCCAAAATATTATTAAAGGAGCTAAGAAATGAATAACAGTGATTTTCTTTGAGTGCATTCTTAATTTTAAGTGTCTATTTTAATCAGCATTTCCAGAAACAATAATTTCAAAGTAGGTTGCCAGTTACATTAAATTTTCCAATTCCAAATTTATGATTACTATTTCACAGTACTTTATGGTAATAATTGTTATTAAATGTTTAAAATATTAATGTAACACTTTATTTACCTACAGATTAGAAAGTATTTGCGTCTTTTCCAGAAACCACTTTGGGTACAGCACACTTTATCCATGATTGACCAAACATGCTGGGTCTGAGGTGGCATAGCACACACTTTCTCTGCTGTCCTTTAACCTAATCCTTCTTAAATGCTGTGACTTGTTAACACTCATAAGGTGGTTTATGGAGATTATTATGTGATGGATGAAGTAATGATGACCTCTTTATTTGCCTAGATTTAACTCAGGCAGGTTCGAAAACATAACAGTTAAAATCCTTCTGGCCCCACCCTGAGGTTTACACAATCAGAATTTCTGATGATGGGAAGCTTGGAATCCAACTTGAACTCTAGACAGAGTTGTTCTGCACACCCAGTGTGTGACACAGCCAATTAGAGCACATGGAGCACAGTGCTGCAAACATTTGGCATATTTAAATAACAGCAGTAAGAAGCTAATAATATGTTAGGAATTAAAATGTTTAAAAGTTGTCTGGGTTTGCATCTGAGTGTTCATTGTGTGCTGTTACTTTTCATGTTGTTTCTTTTTAATCTTTTGAAATTCATGTACAAGTCCCATTATATAGTTAACATTTATGTGATATTAAAAATGTGTCATGTGTCCCAACCATTTCAAAATATATAAATTCAAGTCAATTTATCTTCATGGTATATGAATTGAGAAAAACTCTCAATCAAAAATTTAAAGAACTGTAGGGGCAGGAACCAGTATGACCACAGATTAGATGGTGTGCTCATTTATTTAAAAGTTATGGCAAACTATAAAGTTACAGAAGTCTAGATAGAGAAAAAAAATCACTCCACTGTCCTAAGAATTGTATTCTAATTAATATCTCGCCTTTCTATACAGATAGATAGACAAACACATACACATATGATTGTGTATGCATAAATGAATTTATAAGACAGATTTTTTAGTTAGGGTGTAGGAATTTCTTACAGGATTACAGAGGACAATCAAATAGGTGTATACAGAGGAAATGTGCTTCCAGTTGGTTAGAAAAGCAAAGATAACCAGAAAGAGCTATGGTGGACATTATCTTTAAAACATTTAGCAATTTAATGACTGACTGAAAGCTAAGGAATTGATGTTATAAGTATGGATTAGGAAAACACTTAACTTGTCATTGTAACATAATGACATTCAAAGATCTAACACATTTTATGATGTACTCCTGAAACATCCATTTAGGTGGAACAAGACTATTGTATTTAATAGGCTCCATTAGGACAATTCATTTATGACAGCATCCTTTAAAAAATAGAAAAGAACTCCTTTTTTATTTATAAGAATAGAAAAAAGAGATAAAAGCAACAAAATTTTGAACTTAGAGGATAGAGAACCAAATATGAATACGCAAGCTTTAAAAGTAAGATTATCTTCAACTTATGAAAGTTAAGCTTATCTTGCCTACAAAAAAATAAAACGTACTCTGAACTTCCTTTCAATAATCTGCACCCTTTGTAAACTGAAATGATTGCAGTATTATGCAGAAGATTTGTGGTAAAATTATATTTTGGTCTTACATGGTTCTGGCGAATGATACTATCTCATGTTTATCAATTAGAGGAAAACTGTTGATAAGAATGATAAAGTTAAATGTAATAATAATAATTCAGTCAACAATTTTATGCTTTGATCTTTAGGTAAAGCATATAATTCTAAAAAATTTATTTAAAATTCTGGAGCAAGGTTGGATTTGCATGGTTTATATTAAGAATTTAACACGTAAATTATAAATGTCATTTATTTATTATAGTTTTACTTTTCTCACATTATGCACATGACTAAATGCTACTCAATATTTCATACCATAAAATATTTTATGCCCATATCTGTTAAGTTTGAGAATGTCAAATAATCTTCTAATTCAACTATTTTAATTAAAGTTATGTCAACCCTTTAGTTACTGCAGAGTAATTTGATATCTTGTCATGTATGCATTTTATGTAAGCTCCTTAATATGCAACATAGGTGCACATTGAATCCATTAGCCCTTGTGAAAGGTTTCCACTGTGGTTGGCTATAATTTCTTATTAAAATGAATAGCTCAAGAAAATGAGGCAGAGTAAAAGGTTACATTACTCATTAGAGTGTTCACTGCTGTGTACTTCTTTGGAGATAATGCAGAGTATGTGTTTTTACCTGATGACAATGTGAATTATTTAAACAGAACATCTGTAAGAGGCAAGGCCTGGCAGCATTTATGCTGAAGTTACCTATTTAAATTAGAAAGGCAATCCATTTCAACATTTCAACACATTTTTGCACCCATATGAATTACACATTCATATGTACACATGCCCAGCAAACAATAGAGAAACACCCATAATTATACTAGCTGTTATTGACTGGATAAAAGCTGTGTATTTGATGCTCGCTAGATGCTTCACATACCTTGTTCTTAACCCTTAACAAGGACTCCATAGTTTTAGCTGTGTTTGATTTTTACAAAAGAGAACCAATGCTTATATTCTCCAAATCAGAGCTAAGATTTAAGTCTGGGACTAGGAGACAAAATGTACATCAACAAGAAACTAATTAAAAAAGAAAACTTTCAGTAAATAACAGAAAGATCAGTAGATTAGAGGGTGGGAGGAAAGGAGGGAATGGAGAAATACTGGAGAATGAATCAGAACAAGTTATACGTGCTTTTATAATCATCTCATCATATACTCTATTGCTATGTATATCTAAAAAGAACCAATAAAAATTTCAAAAAAGTTCATAGTAATCTTTCTACTACTCTCTCTTTTTCGATTAGAATTTAGTGATACTATCAAACACACATTGTCTTCCCTCTGACAATCATTTGTTTGTTTTGCTTTTTTTTTTTTTAAAGAAGAGAGGGACAGTGAGAGAGACAAAGACAGAAACAACTTTATTTAGTTTTTCACATGGCGTTGCTTGCTCCAATACTTAGTTGTGTACGTGGTGCTGGGGTTTGAACCCAGGTCCTCATGCTTGCAGGGCAAGCACCGAAACCGCTGAGCCACTACTCCAGCCCCATCTGACAATCATTTGTGAAGGTGAGTTTTAATCTGAACACTGGCTTGGTAGCAAGAATGCACATATAGTTATGACCCAGAGATGCCTGGAAGAGGAGCGCGGTATTCTATTCCTGCTGTGTGTGCACCTCCTTCCTGTTAGTCTTCTTCAGCTTTCAATAAGAGGTACCATTGATTTAAAAACTTGTTGGTTTCCCCTCTCTCAGATCTCCCAAAAATGTTTGGAAGTATTTGTAGTGGAAACAGTGCAGTTTTAGAGCATTGTTAGTTGAATGAAATACATTTGTGTTAGCTTCTGGTCAAAAAAAGAAAATACCTGAGATAATTAGCTCATGGTTTCAGGGGTTCCATTCCAAAATTAGGGAATGTCCAAGTGGATCTATGCTTTAGGCCTCTGGCAAAGCAGAGTATCACAGCAGGAGAATGTGGAAGAACAAGTTGCTCACCTCCTCAGCCAGGAAGCAAAGGGAAGGAAGAGAGTGGGGTCCTGCAATCTTCCTTAAATGAATGCTACCAGTGACCTAAGGAATTCCTACTAGTTCCGACCAACCTTCAGTAGAACTACCCTGGGTATCAAGCTAACACATGTACTTTTCAGGGACATTCAACATCCAAACGATGGAAATATCTATATGTGTTTGGATCCTTTTATTAATGATTAATACTGAATATATGTAATCATGGAAATATAGAAAGCTAATATTAAAATAGTATTTATATATGAAATAAATATTTATTGAGAATGAACTATGTGATACATTTTATTAAATGGTAGGTATTTAGGAGTCTTGGATAATAGACATGGCCCACACACTCAATACCTAAGAGTTTGGGGGAGATAATTGAGAAGTCAATATTACTCTGATATCAGCTTATCTTTCATGCAGAGTAGGCAGCAAAGTAAAGTATTACATTCTTGATCTCCCTTATGTCATTATAAACTTGATCTTTTTTTCAGCATAATTAAGCATTATATGTAATGAACCAAGAGTTTTCTAAATTGAAGTCGACATGACCTTAATAATTTCCTTGAGTAACAGAATGCTAATGTATTCTATGTCTTATATCTAAAAAAGTTTCTATGTCAATGTTTAAAAAGCTTTATATTTATATTTTTAAGAGGAAACATAGTGTCTGAAGGAAAAAATCTTTATGCTCTTTAAGACTTGAAGTATTGTTTCTAAAGCAAAGAAAATGTTTATGATCTTATAGTAAATATTATTAATTAAAATGTTTTCGCAAGCTATGGTGGCACACGCCTGTAATCCCAGCTTTCCGGGAGGCCAAGGCTGGAGGATTGCAAGTTTAGGGTTAGCCTCAGCAATTTAGGGAGACCCTACCTCAAAATAAAAAAAAAAATTGCGAAGGGGATGAGGTTGTAGCTCAGTAGTATAATGACCCTGGATTCCATTCCAGAAAAAAAAATATTTCTAATATAAAAAATAAATCTGAAAAATAGCAGAAACCAAACCTAACTGCTGGCTCTATAATCACAGTATTTATTTGTGCAAGAAATGGTTTACAATCTCAATTTCTTTAAACGTATCTGTCTGTAATCTTAATTGTGCTGAAGAAAGCAGGAACTTTCTGAATATATATATTTTTAAAGACAGAAAGGGACAGTAAGAGAGAGAGTAAGAGAGAATCAATTTTATTGTTTTTTCATGTGGCCCACCTTGCTCCAATACTTCGTTGTACATGTGGTGCTGGGGTTTGAACCTGCAGACTCGCACATGACAGGCAAGCGTGGTAACTGTTGAGCCACCGCTCCAGCCTGTATTTTTGTTTTTTAAAATTGATATTAAAATATTCAAACTGAAGAACAACATTGACCGCAAGGCTAACAATGAAAGATTTATATTTTTAAAAACTTTTCCTGTAGAGCAGTATTCAGTTTGAATAGAAGTAAAATTGCAATGAAATTTTAAGACTCTTAAAACTATTTACTTTTTTCTGTTAATTTGTAAATTCTCAGAAAACCCATGTTAAAGTCCTATAATAAACTTTTATCTTTAAGAAAATTTTAATATAGAATAATTGTAGTTGGAGATAATTCTATTTGGAGATTGGATTGGGTTTCTTGATATTGGTCTTTATCTTTCTTAATATTTTTGCATAAATAGAATTTAATAGTACCTTTTAGGGTCATTGAAACAGTATAATGTTTTGATATCTTCTAATTAATTGATTAATTTCTCTGCTTATCTCATTAGAGCTATAAACTTACTTTCATTGACCTTTTATTCTCCTGTATATTGTCATGTTGTTAAACATATTAAAACAATTATTTATTTTAGTAATAAAATATTCTCATTCTAGTAATTTACTTGGCAAATCATTGTATATCTAGATATGTATGGCAATATATGTGTATCAATACATTCCATTTATGTAAGTCTCAGAGACAATGAATCTAATATTTCAATAAGTAATTATTAGCATTCTCAGATAGTGCTTAGCTCTATTTTTATTTACATATCTTTTTAAAAAATTAATTTTATTTAGTTTTTCATGTGGCTTTCATTGCTCTGACACTTTGTTGTGTACATCGTGCTGGGGTTTGCATTAAATAATTAATGCAAATATTTTAATCTGACAATTTTATACAGAATAAGTTAAACATTTGCACCTTTCTCTAATTTGTATACATGCTATAAAATGCAGAACATTTTTCATAAAGTTAATTTTTTTTCTTATTTTCTCAAATTCTGAATAAGACTTCCTCAATTATCAGAGGCTAAGTATTTAAACAGGTCAAAATAGGGTAGAAAATATTCAGTTATCTGATGATAAAGTCAAGATTTATTTCCAAAACGTGTATTTTAAAGACTTTCCATCTAATTTTTTCTAATTTTATTGAGGCATTGAGTTGTTCAATCCTAGATGCATATGTAATAGCAATATGACCCTGATCTTAAACCAGAATCACCCCATCACCTGCACACCAGTCTCTTGATTCTTCTATATTCCTCCCATAACAGATATATATATATATGTACATATATATATATATATGTACATATATATATATATATATGATTGTGCATTTTCCAGAATTAAATGATTACATAGGCATTGTTTGGCTTCTCAGGGGAGTAATGAGTAATATAATTTTTAACTACAGAGTTTGAGGGAGAATAAGAGGTCACCTCCTATAGTTACATATCAGAATCTCCAAAGAAAAATATAATTTGATAGTCATCATTTTATAATCTGACATTATAAATGCATACATAAAGTTTTGGTATGGATAAATGCTGTATGAATATGTGTTGATTGGTTGTTTGAATGAGTGACAGACTGATTGTTACCACTATATCTCTTGTATCTATTCTACACCTTAAGTTATTGAGAATTATCGAGCTATGTTTAGTCCTGTGTTCTGTGTTGTATACACAAAATAAAAGTTATCTCAGAGCTGAAAACCTAGTTAATACGGAAAACTTTAGTGGAAAATATGCATATAATTATATAATTATATCCATTTTAATCAAGTAGTACAAAATATGTACATAAAAGACAATAAAAAATTATAACTAGGGGTCAGGGAAAGTCTCAATCAGGAGATAATATTTCATCTGAAATCTGAAAATGAGTAGCTGAATACTAGAGGAACAATAAAGACCTGAAAGCAAATAAGAACAAGGGAATTTCAAGAAAATAAAGGAATGATGGTGCCTGATAAGCAAGGAACCAGATAGGACTAGAACAGCCTGGCAGGACGGACAACCCACAGCCTTGTGATCTTCTGAATGTGATAGGATGTTGCTGAAGAGTTTAAAATGTGGGAGAAATATAAACTATTTTACACATGAAAATTAAAAATCTCTGTGGCCACTGTAAAGAATCAGGAAGGAGAATGGAAGTATAGGAATCAGCAGATTGTGCAAAAGTTCAGGGGAGAAATGGAAATATTTTAGTGAATGCTTGGACATTGAGAATCAGAGGAGTGGAGAAAAGATTTGTAGAAAATAATCCCCAAAGTTCTGTGTGGTGTTATTTAGGATGTTAGGCCATTTAGAATATTAGACCCCATTTGTAAGCAGCTGCTTTCATTTGAATACATCCTGAGGTCATAAAGTTAATTAAGAAATTCCTGTTGCTGATGCTTTCAGGACCAAAGCAACAAGTCAGTAACTTCCTCAGGGCTCTTCCATTGCTGTGACTTGCCTCTTATGGTCTCCCTCCCTAGCTCCCAAGTTATTTTTCACCATTTCTACTTCATCTGGTAGATGAAGATCTATTTTCATATATTGTATATCTGTCCATGTGTGATATTAAGCAGGAGATGTATTCGGAGAATGTGAGAAAAAAAGTGAATTCCAAATAATTAAAATCAAACTCTTTAAAACACTACCTCCATTTCTTTCCCTTTTTATTTATTTGTATTATCATTCTGTTCTTGAAAAACTCTCCCTTCACCATCTGTTATCTTTGAGACCTTCAATTAAGGCAAAATAAATGAGTCAAGCAATAACAGGGGATTCAAAAGGTGTCTTATTTCCCAATGAACAGAATTCAAAGACTGCTTTCAAGACTCTTCAGTGGTTAGGAAAGCATAGACAAGATCACCATTTTGGAAGTCTGTTCTTAATACAGGGAAATACATGAAAAGGGAAAAATCATAAGCCACTGAAACTTTTTCAAATGATCTTTCTTCTCCTTCTTTCTTTTTTAATAGAGAGAGGGACAGTGAGAAAGAGAGAAAGAAAATCAGTTTTATTTAGTTTTTCATGTGGCTTTCATTGCTCCAGAGACTTCACTGTGTACGTGGTGCTAAGGTTTGAACTCACATACTGGCACATGCCAGGCAAATGCTGTAGCTGCTGAGCCACCACTCCAGCCCTTTCTTCTTTTTTTTTTTTTTTTTTTTAAAGAGAGCAGGACAGTGAGAGAGACAGAAAAAGAGAGAAACAACTTTATTTAGTTTTTCACATGGCCTTAGTTGCTCCAACACTTAGTTGTGTACCTGGTGCTGGGGTTTGAACCCAGGTCCTTGTGCTTGCCAGGCAAGCACCGAAACCGCTGAGCCACCGCTCCAGCCCCCAGCCCTTTCTTCTTATTCTAAATGAGAACGTTTCTCACAAAGAGTTCCAAGACAGTCTGAATTGGATCCTCCTCACATCCCATGCAAGTTACTCTCTTACCAAATTTGTTAATTTTTTCTCCTATGACACAGTACAATGCAATTATTTATCAGACATGTTTAGAATTTTGATTTTTTTTTTCTGCCACTAGGATGTAAAGTCCTTGAGCTGAAAGTTCTCACTTATCTTGTTCACTGTTGTAGGATCAGCTTCTTGAAGAGTACTTGGCATCTATGAGATAATTTAAGAAATTATTGAATGAATGTGACCTATGATTTAGCATTAAAGAACATGCAAAGGTCAACTCTGAGTTATGACAGGTCTCTCAATCATTTTCCATAGCTAATTTAAAAACTGACCTTTTAACATGTTTTATGTCATCAGATAAGAACATTATGATTCAGAAAATTTAGGATAGTCAACCAACCATACCCAACACTGTAGTGATGATGAATTCATCATAAACTAGTTCTGTGTTTCTACTGATGATATTAACATTACCTTATAAATAAAATTCCAAGAGTTATCATATAATGAAGAAGGAATAGGTTATACAAAGACATACAGGCAGAAAGAAGAACCGAAAGATGACTTTCTCTGCAGAAGATACAAGTTTGATGTGCTTAGGTGGTAGAAGGAAGATAGGCATTTATAGCTAATAGACAAGGGAAGATTTATGTCAGGCAACAGGATACAACTACTCAGTGGCTTATTTCCTTCAGTTAACAACTATTATGCTGAAAGTAAATATCTACGACAAATGTAAGCTAATTAGGCTACTTGGTTCAAATTTCCTTGTACCCCAATTTAAAGATATTGGTTAGTTCCTGTTGAAAAGCAAGTGATTGAGATAATATTCTTAAAATAATATTTAAAATATTCTAATTTATTAAAATGCAAATTATTTGTCTACTTTAATGTTTAAACATTTTAAGTAATGAATTACTTGACATGCATGCAGCTGTGCAGTTCAATATAGTAAAATCACAGACTTGAAATCAGTAATTTGAAGGCTTTGATATGATCATCTATACAAAACCATACAGCAGAATTATTTCAACATTTCCATCACATTTAATTCTATAGTTCATTTGTTTTTCAAATGTACAAGTCAGCCATAAAGTAGGCAAGCATGATTTTTTACAAGGATATATTAGAAGTAAATTGATCTGCCAACTGCATTTGATATACTGTTCAAGAAAGTGTATCATTCAAATGGTGTGCATACTAAGATAGATAAAAACTGTACTCAAGTAAAAAACACCTTTCTTACCTGATGGCATTCAGTTTTATTTTTTGTATCTGTTACATTTCAGCTTAAATATTGATAAAATATGTACGAGAAAAAATAATAATATATAAAGGAATAACCACTCATATCACAGCCTTAGCATAATAAAATAACCTCTAAATATACGTATTTGGCTTAACCACATTTTATCTGTCAGCCTTCAGCCAGAGAAACAGAATCATATCATGTATTTCATCAGAAAAAACATTAACTTGGAGAGTTGCAGTGAAGTACAGAAGATAAACAATTCGAAGTTAATACCTGTAGAGTGTCATTATCTAATTCAGAGCTGGGAGAAGGAAAGGCATTTTAGAACAACAGCCATCAAAGTTTGAGAACAAAGGGGACCCTGAGGGTTTAGGCAGCTGGCTTACCAGGCTGGACCCTTAAATAACTGAGGAATGGCTACCTGATCAAATCTGCAGCCCATAGGACTTGAAGTCACAGCCAGAATAGCTACATGGAACCCAGGAACAGGGAGCGAATATGCTCACCCCCTTTCTCCTTCCCCTCCAGTCTAACATCAGTGCCTCCATTGGCCAGAACTAACTCAAAGAACATGAGTATGGAAACCTAAGTCATATAATTTTTGTAGTTCAGCTTCTTTAGTTATGAACAGAGTGGAGTAAAAACCAGGTATGAATCCAAGGGCAGACCGGAAAATGACTGGTGAGCATGTCATCTGGAAAACAAAGATGCAGCATTTGAAAAAGATGGCAGAAAAACCTCTATTTCCTTTTACAATCAAAGTCAACCTCACAATTTCTCCCTAGTAACAAATCAGACGAATCCTTTCTGAATATTAAAGGAAAATAAGGCAACATCTAATTTGAAATGACAACCTGAAGTCTGAATTTCCTCACCTAATTTAAAAATCAAAATGTCATTTTAATCATTTGTCATTAATTCTGAGTAGTAAAAGAACTTCTAAGATTACTTAGGTGTCTTTCTAGCTGTTTCTCTCATCTCTTTCAAGGCTCGTAAATGCCCAAACACTATTATTACAGTCTTGTAGGATGATGTTTTGCTACTACATTAATATTCATATTTCATAGAAATGAACATTTTCTTAGCATTTAGTAGTTCATTTCTTTAGTATAATAGGATGTTAAATAATTTCTAACAGTTTTATACATGCTGAGCACTTAGGAAGTTTTTTGTGGTTGAAAAGATGTCAACACTAGATAAGTGTAGATAGATGTGTGTCCAGCTCAATCAAAGTGTATGGTTGTTATAACATCAGAACGAGATTTTAAGTTGAGCTAAAGGTAATGCGTCCCCACCTCTGGGATCTTTCCCCTGCAATCTCAGATTATGTATTCTCTCTCCTTCACAATAGCCAGATACTTCATTTTTCATCTCCTCCATGCATCTGTTCTGTCTCCTCCTCTGTTCTTCCTGAGCTTTAATTTTTTTTTTCCAAAGAGATAGAGGGACAGTGAGAGAGAGAGAGAGAGAGAATCAATTTTATTTAATTTTTCATGTGGCTTTTGTTGCTCCCACACTTTGTTGTGTATGTGGTGCTGGGGTTCAAACCCATGTCCTCTTGCATGCCAGGCAAGCACTGTAACCACTGAGCCACTTCTCCAGCCCCTCCTTCTCTGAGATTTATGCATAGCACATATCTAGCTGCCAGAACACTCATTTCTCTTATTTTAAATTCCTATCAAAATATTTCTCCTAACTGAAACCTAGAATTGCTTGGATATGCCCAATGATTTTAAAGCTCTTCAGAAGTGTGTAATTGATAAATTTAACAATCTTTTATCTCCAGTAGTTTATATGAATGTTGCATTTATATTTTCCCAGGTTTAGGTAAAGAATAGAGTTTTAAGAGAAAAAGAGGGAAATTGATCTTCTGAGTCTCCAGGAGTATAAGCATAATGGTTTAAAAATATTGATTTATGAAACAAAGGTTTTCTATGAAGACAAATAAATCACAATTATGATTTATCACAGCAAAGTGTTTTGATTTATAACCAAAATGTAAGGGTTGAGTTTTTTTCCTAAGATAATAGGAAGGCTAATAGAATTTTTAAAAAAGTTATTATAGAAATTCTCAGACCAAAAGAACAAACTCCTGCAGGCCCTAGGTACTGGTTCATTCTTTCTCCCCCTCCCGCATGTACTTGAGAATGTACTCTATACTTAATCAAGGAGCACTTTTTACATGATCTGCTTTTTTCCAACCTGCTTAAAACAACATTATGAGAGGAAAACTCAACTTACATTTTGTAAGGGTTAATAAGTACCTCCCATGAACTAGGTGTTTTATTGATATAATAGACCATGCAAAGAAAGATAAGAAATGCTATTAGCATGGACAAAGTTGATCTGTGAAAGTGACTGGCTGTAGTTGTGAATGAAGCTGTATCTTTAACTGTTTGGACTGCTGGAATGAAAGGAAGACCATCCCAGGTCCACAGACAATAGAGAGGAATAAGTGCATATGGTGGAGCTGACTCAGCTTGCAGTAAATCATTGGTTTCCAAACCACATTTCCGCTGACTGCCAGGACTTTCACTGTTATGCAAATATATGGCTTATTTTCATTCTTTGAAATGTATTTAACACAACAAATAGAAACACACCATCACACATTTTCAATTACACCAATTAATTTGAACTCTTTGAAGAAAAGCAAATTCATTTGTGCTGCCAGGCTAACTCATTGTTGTCTATTCCATGAATACTGTTCTTTTTTAAATCTCTGAATATATTTTACTTTTCTGTTAAATATCCACTGATTAGGAAGTTGTAGTTTTGCATTTATGAAAACAAGAATGGACACCAACACAACATTGCATAAGATACCATAAGCACAAAATGTTTAATTGTTTAATTAATACATGTGAGCTTAGTATATCCAATGTGCAGTCTGGTCACATAGTAATTTAATATCACAATATAAAACAAATGAACATAGTAATTTGAATAATGTTTCTATCACATTATTGATAATTTCCACTTGGAATTGAAGACTCAACATGACCCAACAATTCTACCCTTAGATAACTACCAAAGAGAAATGCAAATATATATTCACACAAAACTATGAACCAGTATATTTGTATATGTATTATTAATAATAGCCACAGAGAGCTAACAACTGAAATATCCATCAACCAATGAAAGCATAAACAAAATTTGTTATATTTAAACAAAAAGCATGCTTTTGCAATAAAAAGGAATGAATCCTGATACATGCTACTACATAAGTGAATCTCAGCTTATGTCAATTAAAAGAATATAGTTACAAAAGATTATATATTATATGATGCCATTTGCAACAAATATCCAAAGTAGGTAAATATATGGAGATAACTTAGATAAGCCATTGGAAAAGGTTAATTATGAGAAGAGAGTAGAAATGGAGTGAGAAGAGGAAAATGGAAACTGATAGCTAATGGATCCCAGTTTCTGTGCTGGTCAGTTGAAATGATCTAAAATTACATTATATTGATTGTTGGCCAAACCAGAAAGTATACTATAAAATGCTAAACTGCACATTTGAAAGAGATAAACTTTATGGCTTATGAATTATGGCTCAAAAAAGCTGTTAAAATTAAATTGTAGATGAATACTATTAGCTTTTATGTTGTTAGTACTTAAAAGAGCCTGTTAAGAAATGTAAATTTATCACCAATTAATTGAAAAGTATTGATTGATTAAGCACAAAACATGATAATGATTTCTGAGAAGGTTTCAAACAAGAAATTATACACAGTCTTGTATTCAAGTAGCTCATTATTACATTGAATAGAGGAATTACAGTTTGGATTTGAAAGTACAGAAAAACTTATAATAAATTTTTCTCTAAAAGAAAATTGTAATTCCCAAAAAGCAAAACGAAAAAATGTTTCTTCATATTAATGAATCATCTGTTAAATGGATGGGAACCTATATATCCAGAGCTTAAATGAAATAAACCAAGAAAGACATTAGAAACAACAACAACAAAAAAAAATTTTGCCAGTCATATTTGCTTGGGCATAACTGGAAAAATATGTGATGGATAGTACTAATGAGCAGGTGGATGCCCAGACCTATCAAATTTTACTGGTAAAGTAAAAAATTGGTCAGAAGCCAATTCTGATTTACCCTTTTTCAATCATCTGAGCAACTGTGATCACAAGTTATTTTGTAATAAATTGTTATACAAAAATTTCAATGATAAGGTCATCCCACAAAGTCTAACACATAACTAGGAAATGATGTAATGAAAAATTTACAGGTATTATAAATTCTTAAATAACATTCAATTCAGCAAAAATAAAGAAGCTGTATATCCTTACACTATAAAAAAATAAAGATTAGATCTAATTTCAGAATCTAACATGTTTGAAAGAGATTCAGAGCTTGGACTTCTTTTAGAAGAAGTCAATAATTTCAAGTAAACTGTTTAGTTTTATGTAAATAAGTGTGCAAATTTAAGACTTAGCTGTTACTTATTTAAAAAAAATATTTAAACTCTCTGAAATGAATCCCCATAATCAATGATCAGAGGGTGGCATATACCAATGGATCATAAGTCAAGTGTAGTGTGGCAAAAGTTAAAACAAGAAGACAGGATTCACAACTAGAAGGAAAATAGTAAAGTAAAAGAGATCAATATAATCAGAGCATGTTAAAGGTGTGATGCGCTGTGGTGCAAACCACAGTGCTAAGGAACAGGTAAAAACATTCTCATTTGAAACAAGAAAATTGAATCTTGTTTTTTTAAATGACTTGCCCGCCTTCAGAAAGCTAAGAGAAACATAGGAGTCATTAGTTGCATTCAAGTCTGTCTGAGAGGTAGGGTTTCCTTCTCTGTAGCTTCCTTGTTTTTCTGGTCAGGGAAAATCTAGACCACTTGAAGTCCATTGAAGGTCACAAAAAGCTCTCACTTGAGTTAATGGTCTGAACCATTAACTTAAATAGACATTCTTAGAGGAAAACAAGTCCCTGTGCCAAGGAATTTATCAAGTTCTCTAGCGGCCAGTAATCAGAGCAAGGTTCTGAGGAATGAAATGCCCAGTGAGGTGATTTGATGAAGGAAGAAGAGATGAGGCTCTAATGCTCTGCTCGAGGTAGACGTCTTAGCTGAACTGCCTTGTGTAAGAACTTTTAAGCATTTGAACTTAGGATAACATACTGGTTCTATAGTGTAAAGGAACACTGGTGAGCTTTGATGATGTTTGAAAGATTTGTTTCAAATTTATTTATCAAATCATTTATGTGTTTTTCATAGTTATCATTAGGAGAAATTGTCAACCCATTTAGTAAAAATGAGATTTTACTCATCTCTGCCTGAATAGGAGAGATTAGTGATATATTTTATATGTTAGAATAAAAGTATTGATTTAATATTTATTGTATTCTATGGTATGCAATCTTTTTAATATAATGAAACAGGTAGTTATTTCCATCCTTTATGTAAAATTTAATTTGTACACTACCATAGCTTGATTAGAATTATGCTTATGTTGATGCCAAAATATAGAAAAAAAGAAATTATTTCTATAATGCAATTACTTTCCTCATTTGAAAATGGGGAATACTTGTTAGAAGCTATAGTATTTATTTTAATTGGAAAAAGGCCTAATTATAAGTTGTCTAAATTTAGTTTTCATGCTTTATGCTATAAAAGAAATGTTCTACTCACATATTCCTAGCTTCTGCCGTAAATTTTAAAAATTATAAATAGCCTCCTATATTCTAACATATTTCAATAGGAAGTAAGGAATAAACCTCTCTCAAGGTGACATATAGAGCCAGTCAAAATTTTGTAAATCTCATTAATAAAAAACACCAAAGACCAGAGACTTGACTAAAATAGGAATAGGTAACATTATTCTCATTTTAATGATGAGAAAAATTAAATCGTATAAGCTTCAAATAACTTCATTAACATTTATCAACAATTGGTTTTGGGATTTTTCCATATATTATTATGAATTCTGAATAACAACCTTATGAGGCAGGAGGAATGTGACTGTGTCAGTTTTAAAAGAGGGTGCAGGTCCTAAAGTGGTTAAGCCAGTCTCCCTCAGTAAAGCAGGTGCTGTCTGCCAGACTCAGACCTGTTCCTCTGTCTTCCTACAGGAAGCACAATCTCACTATTTAATCCCCTCTAAATTTACTTCAGTGTGTGATTTGTCTTGGGCACCACAGGAGAGACAGGATGACCACAATTAATCTAAAGCTCACTATACTCACCTGATCTCAGAAATAAGACTCTGAATAGACTACCATGAAAATCTATGTTATGAAATCCCTTAGGAACATGAAAAGGGTATTGATTTGTCAGTCATTTGGTCCTTACATAAATTAACAGTAACTCTTGATGCAAAAGGTGTAGTCCACCTTTCTGTTTCCATATACATTCATTTAAAGTCATCATTGTTTTATACTAAATTGAAAATATATTGCCCGGGAAGTGAAAGTAGAAACAGACTGAAAATTATTCATCAATGAATTTGATAATCTTTCTAGCTGGAATTCAAAAGTAATAATGAAAAGAATATTGACAAGGTTTAGGAACCAACCATGGTGGGACTGAGAAAAGCCAAGACAAGAAACTAACACTTGTGTCCTGGTCTTACCTTTAAAATGATTTCTTTTGTACTTAAATCCTCCTTTATTGTAAATATACATAAAATAGGAATACAATGAATGTAAATGATAAGCCTAATCTGAATTTTATTTTAATTCTTTTGATATGGAAATAGTCCACTACAAAACATTGGAAAATATTGAGAAACGTGCTTTTTTTGCAGCAGTTTACTTACTTGATATTCCTACATGTTTGGCAGCCCCTCGCTTAGACACTGTGCCAGATATTCTAGGATGGCCCCTGCAAATTTACTCTTGTACCTTCTCCCTGATATTTACTTTGAACTCATTTTCCGTTGATTTCTGGTTGTGTTCATCCACCAAATCACCCTGCTGGATTCCTAAGGAAGGGGAGGAAAATGAGGTCAGAACATTTTGCAGCATTTGCCCCATATGGGTTCAGCTCAGACTGGCTGGCTGCCATGAGTGTAGATTAGGGTGCTCCTTTCATTATTGCTTTCTCTCCGGTGCTCTCCTGGATTGGAGTGACCATGCTCTCTCCATGACCCTTTGGCCAAGAGTGCTGTGTTCTTTTTAGCTTTAGTGGATTGAACTATTGCTTTCATATGGAAACCACCTTTTCTAAAGCCATCCTTTTCCTTTAGTTCCCTTTCTGAACCTTTCCCGATAGTCCTACTCTTTGTGTATCGTCTCCTTTCTCCCTCTAACTTGAGAAACTTGGCAACGTGTTATCCTTCAGAATCCTCCTCTTATGTTATTACCATGTAAGTATCTCAACCTCACACGCAAATTCTGGGTAACATAGAGATCTTTGGATCACCGAGTTATTGTAAATATTACTGTGTAGTTTAAAGAGCCAGACAGATTACATGGAAAGTGAGAGAAAAAGTAAGAGTGGAATCATTTCGGCTGGGATCAGTACTGAACACATTCTGTGTTCCTTACATTTTCTATGTTCTTTATTTAATCTGATTTAATATTCAGAAGTTTCTGAGGTAGAAATTACTATTGTGTCAATTTTACCATGTAAAAATGAAGATGTCTGATGCTTAAATAACTTGGCTATGTCACCATCTGGTACATGGTGGAACTAAGATACATATCCAAGAAGTCTGACAATTTTCTTCTTGATACCTGTTTAATAAGACCCATATGCTGATAGAACATTGGGAAGTGTGAAGTTCAAGCAGGACACTTAGGCTCCCTGTGTTCATTATTTGGCCTTCACTGTTTCTCTATTTCTTATGTCAATCGGTACTTCAACCCTGCCACCCAAACTAAATTCCTAGCTCCTTTTGATATTGTCAAATAGCTCTATTTTGTTTGTACTATCCCAGCGCAGCTTTAGGACTTTGTCATTGTACCCACAGATGGCTGTCTGTGACAGAGAAGTTCAGGTGAATTTGCTGAATGAATGGAGGGATGAGAATTTGAGACTAGCATTTAAAACAGGCAAGACCTCATGAATGGGTGCTTGATTCACCTGCATGTGGCACCTTTATTAAATGCCAGTGCATGCTTTGGAGAGCGTGGAAATAGGGAAGTACACAAACTCATTCAGTACATCACAGGGTGCATTTCCATCTCACTTCTGTGGTCCCCTGAACATATTACTTAGTTTAAAATAAAACTTGCCAATTAAAAATGCATTGATATTTACCTTAAAGAGAAAATGCTTCTGTTAAAGCTTACAGATAAATTGAAGCACAAAGCTGAGAAAGGAATGTTTTTGAAAAGACATCCAGAAATGTGAAAGCTACACAGATTTGAAAGTCACGTAAAAGATGATTAAAGGATATACTCTCCTGAAATGCTGTTCAAATGTCATTAGACTATTTTTCAATGCACTTTTGATGTAATTTTCTCTGAAAGACTTTAAAAGCACAAAAGGCATCTGTTTCTGACTTATAAATATAGGATATAACACTGCTTTATTCTTTGTAAACAGATGACTGTTAATTATATTGGACTCTAGAAAAAATATTATAATTCAACAAGGAAAATAAATATGATAATGCAGGCATTTTTTACTACCCCACCCTTTACGCAAGACCCACAGAAATAACTACTTAGAATAATCACTGAAAGTATTAAAAATATAATTTGAGGGGCTGGAGCAGGTGGCTCAGCGGTTTTGGCGCTTGCCTGGCAAGCACGAGGACCCGGGTTCAAACCCCAGCACCACGTATACAACTGAGTGTTGGAGCAACTAAGGCCATGTGAAAAACTAAATAAAGTTGTTTCTCTCTTTCTCTGCCTCTCTCACTGTCCCTCTCTCTTAAAAAAAAAAAAAAATATATATATATATAATTTGAGTTTTGTCCTGAAATGTGCTTTCTAACAATTATAAAACTAACATAGTGCACATTATAAAGTTTGATAAAAAGTCAGTTAAAGGGACTGGAGCGGCGGCTCAACAGTTACTGTGCTCGCCTGGCATATGTGAAGACCTGGGTTCAAACCCCAGCACCTTATACACAACAAAGTGTCAGAGCAACAAAAACCTCATGAAAAATAAATAAAATTGATTCTTTCGCTATCACTGTCCCTCTCTCTGAAAAAAAATCAAGTAAACGTAATGAGTTTTAATTTAAAGGCAAACATTCTATAAATTTCTTTTGATTTGTTCTATTAAATCATTGATAATTTATGAAGATAGAGCCTTTGTATGAATCTCAGTATTTATGATATTTGTGTAGAGATTGATCTTTTAAGGCTGAAGATCTTACATATGTATGCATGACTCAAAAAATCTGATTGATATGTATATGAATTTGCATATAATTGTATTATAATTTGCTAAATGTAAAATAATTGCAATATTAATTGTACATAAGCTTACAGAATTTCTCTGTGTAATGTAAGTGCTATAAATGAATTCTATCTACCTATTTGAGAAAAGTATGAAAAATAGACCAAGTATCAGTGTGTAAACCTGGATTGATCTAAGATCTGTGTTCCATGGACACTCAGACCTGAAATGAATATCGATATTGTACAGCTCGCTTTGGAATCCTGAGCATTCCAATTTTCCAAATCGGCAAATATCTTATTTCTACTCTTATCCTATTTGAGCAATATCAGACATTAAATTCATCCATATCATTTTGATTACCAACTGCTTCTTCAGTTCAGTTATGATTCGAACCTGGTCTGCTCTCTGGAGAAGCTGACTAGATTTGAGATAAAGTTTTTCATGCCATTGGAAAGCTAAAAACCTGCCTATTTTGTTTAGCTAGAATATGAGAAAATGGTATCTTAGAAAACTTTTGGTAAAAATTGGCTCTAATATAAGAAAAAAATTGAGACAAATGAAGAGAATAAATTGCACATGTATATTAGCAGTTATTTCATTAAAATACCTGATAATTGCACTTTTTAAATTTATGTAAATATTAAATTTAAGAAATTAAATAAAGCCAGAACTCTGGGAGTCATTTAAAGATTCTACATTTCCCTTATTCCTTACTATAGTCCTAAACCCAATGAATCAAAAAATATTGTTCCCTTTGCTTCATATTGAACTGATTCATACACGTCTCTGCAAAACTAAATTGGCCTCTTAAGGATCCTTTCTCCATCAATCTCTCTTTGTGGTACCACTGAGCGTAGTACTTCCTTATTGGAATTTGTCAGCATCTCCCATGGGGCTGAATACAAAATCTGGCATATAACATTAATCCTTTTTGACACATATAGAATCTCTTAATATATATGCACAGGGCATAAATCCATCTTAACATTGAATCTTTCTAAATTCTAGGATTATGCTTGAATTTTGTCTTTGTTTCTTAGTGCTTATTTTTATTTATTAATAATAGTAAGAGAAGTTTGTATTAAATTAACAATTTAAAATTCATTTTAAGACACCAATACATTTGGGAAGAAACTTTTTAGTTATGATAACAAAAATCATTGTGTTTTAATCAGTCTTTTTATTTTTTTTCTATCTCAAACCAGACATTGTTTCAGTTCATTTCCAGATCATCCCAGACCTAAATTAAAGGCATATTCAATTTGATTTCCTTACAACTAGAAACTTGTGGTTGTTTTGAGATAGGAGACACTACATGTTCTATTTAGTGCTATGCACGTGGAAGTAGGTCAGAAGCTTATTGGCCAAATTATTCTTTGCATATTTCCATTTTTCCTTCTGTGTTGGATGTGTAAATTTCTCTGATTTTTTTCAATAGTGATTTGGGAGTTAGACATTAAATTTATTTTAAACTACCTTTAACAAGTTTAAAATGAATGAATATTTCCATATTCTTCTAGAAAAAGCATACCATTCTTAAGAATAATATTATTTGGCTAACAATTTTTTCCTAGAGAATGATAAGAAATGTGGTGTCCCTGGCATATTATTAAGCCAGCATCTAAAGATTTTCACATAATTGTAAATAGCTTCAATAGATGCACTTTATACAAACAAAATGACTTCAAATTCATTTTAAACTGATGTAATGGAATCTATATACAAAACTAATTCAATTCTTATCTTGTTTTTAAAATACAAAGATATTCAACAATCAGTAACTTTTTAATGTTTAATATTCTTGTTGAGCTTTTAATTTCATTGTACTTACGAAATTTTAACAGAAACATAGTTATGCTTAAAAATCTCATATCTACAAAAATAAACATATTTAATATTTAAATATTTACTATTTTGTAACTGAGGGTTTTGTATTACAATTATTAATTGAACATAGATGATTCAAGCAACATAAATATGGCACATAGTTGTATTTAAAAGATTAAAACAAATATTTAATTAGAAATAAATTTAATGAGAATATTTTATTGTTCTTAAATGTGTCACATATCCCAAGGACGAATCTAACTTATTGATATAATAAAATAGATTTCAGCACCAATTTTATTCCCATTATAGCTAAAATTTCTATCTAAAGTCTAAATAAATAGTTGGGAATGGAATTCTTTTAATTTAATGGTAATGATATTTATAATGATCCATCTATCATTAAGATGATTTTACTGTTCTGCAACTAAATAATCAATTTGGTCTTCCTTTATTTTTGTAGGAAAAATAATTAAAACCACCTTGGCCTTCATAAATCCTTAGTCTTCATTAGTATTATCATGTCTCAACTTTTCATTTGCTTGATGCCCTAGAAGTCTTCATACCCTTGGACAATGCTTCAAGAGTAGTGTCAATATGATTTTATTTGTTACAGAATGCAAATACATTTTAAAATATAAAATTCCTCAAAATATTCTAATCACAACTAAAGATACTCCAAAACATAGTTATAGGATTTTAATATCCAATAGATACACCATGTGAACTTTCATCATCTAATGCTTCCGTGCATTTACAGGCATAAATTTCAATATCCCTCTGTTTCCAAGCTTGGCGTTCAATATTTATTATAAGCTAAAGGCTTTGAAACATGAACTTTTGACAATTCGTTTATGGAATAATGATAAAAACTTTATAGTCTTTTGGGAAAATGTCAAACAAAATTTAGGGGAATCATTTGTTTAAAAATAGTACTTGACATTGTGAAGACATGTAGGTCAAATTACAAACTAGTACTACAATAATAAAATATTTTAATCTAAAACTTGTTTGATGAGAAGCAAAGAAATAGTGTGGACTGCTAGATCAAGTATTTGGGTGTTTTTTGTGTGTTGAGTATTGGATTTTCAAAAATACAGAACTTTTGAGATTTTTACAACTACACTTTCTACTTTGATGGCAGAATTTCAGAACTTCTTTGGAAGCAAATAGTACTTTGTGCATACCACGCCTAAATCTGTGTGCATTTCTCCGTCATAAATTTCACAATTAATAAAGGTATTACTTTTGTGATAATTAAAACATTTTTCATATTTAATATTGGTTTTAAGCCAAATTTACCAAGTACTGCATTTATATGGGCTATTTAACTTTGAATAGCAGTATTATTTTGATTCCATGTTCATCATTAACTTTCTTGAAAAATGAAAATATAGTGCTTGATTAGTAACTAAACACATATGTTAAGTTTCCTTAACATTCCGCCTATGTATTTTGGTGGATTCCTAAGGGATTATTGCCCAAGAACAAGGCTTTTTTTTTTTAAGACGGCAATGGATAGATATTTTAACTTATTCTACAGTATAATCAACAAAAAATACTTCCACTCATAGGTTATTCTCTGTAGTATACCAATTAAGTCCTGTTCAGCTTTGAGTTTCCTTATGGAAACTTCCTTATGTTCTCATGTTTTCTGTTTTCCCTCCACCAGTGGCCTTTCAGTTTTGTACATCTTGAACACTATCATGGACCACAGCACAACCAACTGATATGCCAGGTGGGCAGTGAGAATATCAGTGTTATATGCTTCTCCCACATCAGTATCAAAACGAATATTTTTAATTATTTAACTCCAGTAGTATGTGTCCCCAAACATTTTATTTCATCTACACACCTAGAATGTTACTAGATAATGAATAAAAGAATTATGTGCAAAAAATTATCTTAAGAATTATTTTGAATGAGTCCATTTTGTTCCTGTAAGGAAATGATTGAGGCAGGATTATTTTATGAAGAAAATAAGATTATGTAGCTCATAGTTTTCAAGATTCAAGGACAAGGTGCCAGCATAGGCTTGGCTCTGTTAAAAGCAAACTTAACTTTATTAAATCATGGTGGGAAAGCAAACTTAACTTTATTAAATCATGGTGGGAGCATGAGAAGGAACGAGAGCTTATCTCACAAAATAAAAAAACAAAGGCCAATTCAGAGATCAGCTCAGGCTTTTAGAGCATACTGTTGCAAAGCTCCTACAGAGCTATCTTAATCCCTCTGAGGTCAGCTCTGCCAATGATCAAAGGACGACCAGACCCCATCTCTTTAGGCTCTCATCATCTCTCATATCACCATACTGAGGACAAATACCTGAACATTTGGGGGGACACAGTCAAACTCTATCTATACCATAGCAATAATTCTCTCTGGAACTGAGATGATGAATGGTAGTTTTCCTTTGTACATTATGCGATTCTCTACCATTTGAAGTTCTATGCCTGTGATTGTTCAGTGTTAATGGTTAGCAAAATCAAAGACAAACTAATAAATGTTTAATACATTAGTTAAAAATATTGACTAGATACCTGAAAAATATATTTTACAACCATTCATTATAGCATATACCACAATAAATTTTAGGATTAGACACTAAAATTATGACATTCAGCACTAGTAGAATACAGATGATTTAATATTGATTTTAAAAATCCATTTAATAAATTAGAGCAATGGAAAAAAAGGTCATTGAACTTGATAATATCAGTAGCATAAGAACTGAAAAACACAGACAAACAATATTCATAATAAATTGACATAAATGTTAATGTGATATATTAAGTTTGAATATATCAATAAGCATTCTCATGAACAAATAAAAAATATGACAGACTTAAAAAAGAAAATGAAATGCCTGATAAGATCAGAAATTTTCACATTATCATAAATAAATAATACATATATTATAACTCTGATGTTTTAATATTTGGTAGGGAAGTTCCCCTGACCTTTAACCTCTTTTCGTTTTCAATCTCTTACAGTATTTGTGTAGCTTTTATTATATGTGCATTTGATTTTACAAACTTTGTATCTAATTAACTGAGTGCAAAATTTATATTTTATGTTAAATTTATGAAGTTTATTATTTATTGTAAGGTTTGACATCTTTATAGTGTTCAGTTTTCCTTCCATCAACCAGAGGATGTCTCATTTACTTGAGATGATAATTGCTACTTAGAGGAGCCCTATAAGTTTTCCGCATGTTTTGTTCATTTCCTGTTAAGTGTATTTTTGTTATTTTATCTTGTATGTTGCCATAATGAGAGGGGTTTTCTCTTCCATTATATCCTCTATCTAGTTATTGCTTGTGTAACCAATGAAGCTTATTGATTTAGGTTGTTTTGTATCTCCTGCTATTGAAACTGGATTATTTTGTTGTTAATTAAAATAGTGTGGTTTTCTAGGCCTGTAATCATATCTTGGCAAGTAAGAATAAGTTTAGTGTTTTTTCTCCCTGCTTTTCAGTGTCTAATTGATTTTTTCTACTTCCATTTGCTGACACCTTGTGACTTATAAATGGAACTATGAATAAATTGCATAATGTGCATACTTCCCTTTGTCCTTATATTAATGGAAAGTCTTTACTTAATCTCCATTCATTAAGATGCTGCATTTAGGATCAAAATAAACATATCATTTAAGAAAACACCTATCAATTCTTAATTTTAAGTGATTTTTAAAAGAAACACTGTGGGCTTTATTAAAGGATTCTTTAGATCTATAAAGTAATGATAGTTTTCTTCAGTCTATTAAATGTATTGCCTGTTTTTATTCACAGCAAATGTGTGAGAATGTTTTCCCCACACTAACCAAATCTCAGACACCAGCTGGGTGTCCTGCAATTCAATTAAATTCTGACAACGTTTACCCAGTGTTAGTGTCTGATTACAGAAGTCAAGCTCATCACCTCAGAACTGCGCCCACTGCAAATACCAATTGCAGGCTGTAGGCTACCTGCACTTCTGATAGACCAGTCATAAAGCAAGGGTACTCAGGATGGCCCCTGTGGGTAGCATAATATTCTAGAAGAGCTCATAGAACTTAAGATAATAGCTTACGATCAGAAATTGCTTTTTTACCAAGTATACAACTTGGAAACAGCCAAATAGGAGGGACCCATAGAACAAGGTATGTGGGAAGGATCCCATTTCCAGGCACACCCACTTTCCCTCCACCTGAGTCTTCATCCACTTGGAAGACTTCTGCATCCCATCTTATATAATGTTTTAAAAAATGTTATTAAGGATTTGAGTCATTATACAATCATAAATACTTATAAAGTAATAATATGCTATGCATATATTCTTAAACCAGAATTAAGAATTACCCCCTAGATCCCTCCCTATTCTCTCTCCCTCTCCCCATCTGTTCCACTCACCACCACCACTTGTCTATGATTGCCCTAAATTATATGTTCCTAGACCTTTGCTGGGTCTAATACATAAGATTAACTACCTTTCACACAGGCTTAGATTTAGCTCCAGCCTCCACAAAGGAGTGACAACATTCGACCCTTGACTCTGGGTTTACCTAACTTTTCTCAACATAATCTCCTTCATTGCCATCCATTTACTTCAAAGGATGAAATGTTGTTTCTCACTGCTGAACAGAATTCCATGGTATACTATGATTTTTGGATTCATTCATCCAGTGAGGGGCATGCATTTTTTTTAATGAAGTGTTTTTATATTAAATCATTGGCTATTGATGATTGAGTCACCCTATAGTTTCTCCTCGCTCCTTGGATGTTGGGAAGAACAGAAATTTCCAGTCCCTTAATTGAATCACAAAGTTGGTTCCTTTAGCAACCAACTCTCATCCTGAAACTATCTAAGGATCCACTGACAGTCACCTCTTTAGCATGGGTTCAGGTATGTTTGAAAAGGGCGTATTATGGATAACAGAAGATGCTCCTCTTACCCCGTCAATCAGGAAATTCCGAGGGCGTATTAGCACACTGTCAGAAATTCATGACAAAAAATCCAAATACATAGATTTTATTCTCATAATATGACATTATGTTAGTGGGTTTTTGTGTATTCCATCTACATTAAATAAATCCTACTTGGTTACGTACTCATATTTTCTTAATAGGACGTTGAATTATGCTTGCTTAAATTTTATTTGAATCATGCCTTGATTTTCATACGTAGTATTGCTTTGTAATTTTCTTCTTTTGTTACATTTTTTACCCTAGATACGTATGTTTGTAAACAAAGAAGAATTTGAAAATATTTATTTTATTTCTATTCACTGGAATAATTTAGATTGCATTTGCTACTAATTTTTTATTTTTGAAAGCTAGGCAAATTTCCTTGGAAAACCATCTAAGTCTTTATTTATATCTTTAAATAAGCAGCTCTATGTTTTGAATCTTCCACAGAAATAATTTTCCAAACTGTATTTTCCTAGGCATTTATACATCTCATCTAACTTTTCAAATTTATATGAACAGTTCAAAATAAGCTCATGATTACTGTTGTTTCAAGAGTTATTTTTCCTTTGCCATTTTTAATTTCATGTCTTTGTGGGTTTTTGTTGTTGTGGGTGGTGTTACCTGATTATATCAGGTAGTGGTTTGTGTATCATGTTAAGGTTTTCAAACAGCATTTTGGTGTGATAATATCAGAGCTTCCTTTTCTGTGATCTACCTCACAATTTCTGATTTCTTCCTTATTATTCCCTTCTTTTGGTTTCCTTTGTTCTGCATCTGATTTTCAGGTGAAAATTTAATTTATTCACCTTCGTTTTCTCTTTTTTTTTAGTTACTTAATATATTTCATCCTATTCATGCTTTTCAAACCCAAGTCCTTTTAAAATTGTATTATCAGTTTTAAGCTATATTACACTGTGATCAGCTTTATTATAATTCTATTTTTATGGCATTTATTTGTGCTTTTTTTGGGTTTTCTCTTGATGGCTTTCATTCCATATTTCCCCCCACCATTCCACTAAGATTCATCTTTTTAAAAAATTACCTGACTATAAATCCAACAGTTTTTAGTCCTCAACTGCTAATTCTTTCCTTAAAAGAGTATTCCTTGTTTTGTTGGCAGACTTCTCTTGTTTCTTCCTCAAATTGTACATTGCTAGTTCTACCTCACTCGACTTAATAATGTTGTGATCGCTGGGACAGAGGCCTGAGGCCTCATTCATTTTACTGTTTTCTCTGAATATCATAGGTTTTTGTATTTGAAATTCGTAAGTATGGTTAGTACTCATTAATTAAACCTCTAGTGCAAACCTTTCTCCTAAATTTCAGCATGATGTATTTAACATGCAATCAGCATGTCCACTCATGAATTATATGCAAATCTCAAACTCCACATGTCCAAAATGAAACTCATCATCATTTTTCTATTTTCCAGTATGTCTTTCACAATTTTGTAAATGCCAGTTCTGTTTTACTAGTTGTTTAGACTGAAATTCTGGGAGTCACTAGTCTTTTTTTTTTTCCTTTTCTTTTCTTTTTCTTCATCTCAAGTATTCAATCATCAAGTATTAAACCCTAGAATGTGATTTCCTATCAAATCTGTGGCTACCATTATTTTCCAAGCCATCATTTCCACTCTCCTAGATTATTGGGGAAAAACAAAAACAAACAAACAAAAAAAAAAACCTGTTCTCTCTGCTCCCATTTTTTCCTATACTAGACTTTTAATCTTGACACTTAAATCAGTGACACCAACCGAAGTCTCTGATATTAATTAGATAATATCACAATGTCACACCTCATCTCAAAATCTTGCAGTGGCTTTCTAGCTCATCAGAATAAGGTTGTAAACCTTGCAGGTCAGGACTGATAAACTGTTCCTGCTCCTCCACAACCCATCTCATTCTCCTGGTTCAGTCCACAGGGCCTTCTTGCTATTCCTCATAGAGCCTGTAGGTTCTGTATCTTAGCCTTTCATCTTCCTGTGTCTATGCTAATGTGTGTCTCCTCCAGATAGGTCCTTTAGAAGATGCATTCCCTTGCTTCCTTTAGCTATTTACTTAAAATATTATTTATTCAGTGAGACTCCTTCTGCCAACCGGCATATAATTGTCTCCCACCAACCCATACTTACCATGTTCTTTCCATTCTCTGTATTACCCCATAGCACTTTCAGCAGCCAATATGGTATAGCATTATTTGTTCTGTGCATTTTCTATCCCAGCTCATGGAAATATAAGCTTTGTGAAGCCACAGATTTTCTTTATGGTTTGCCCCTCTTTTCCTAGGACGTAGATTAGCTGGAACAGAATAGACACTCAGCTATTTGTTTACCAAAAGATGAATAATGGAATTATTTTTTTGATTTTTAAAAACATAGATGCTCATTGATAAAGATATATATATATATACACATATATGAATATAATGTTTAAGCAGTGACACAGATTGCTGAGACTTCCTTTTCATACATTATGTTTTCATGTATTCTTTTTTTGTTTGTTTCTGTTAAATTACAAGTTTACAAGTGAGGAGAGAACTGGCCCTGTCCTGTGCCTCCTGTCCCCGACCCATCACACTCCCAACCTGTCCCCCAGTCCTGTCTGGATCTTCAACAGGAAAGGTCCCCACTTTTGACAGTCTTGTAAAATCCTGAGGATGTTTGAAGGGTCAGATGAAAGGGTTTAGGGCCCAGGATAGGGCAGTATTTTTACCTTTCCCCATACCTGGCTTCATGTATTGTTAATAATTACCTTGAAATTATTTACTGTGGGAAAGTCATTAAATAATACATTGAAGGTCCAAAACCTGTTCACTAGAATGTTATTTCCTTTTATTGTCCTATATTCTAAAATCTCCACACAAGCTTTGAGTTTCCACATTTTCATTAATTTTCCCCAGATTATCTCAATGATCTCTATCTCATTTGAACCCTCATGGTATATAAAGGGCATCCTTTAAATTTAGCTTTCATTTACTTCTGGGTAGATGAATCTTATTTATACAGATTCACAGCAACGATAGAAGGTGAAAGCATCTTTTCCAAATTTTTATCACCATATATCTATCACTATGATGGGTATAGAGGTGGAAATGCATAGCTTTCTGGTTACTATTAACCTGAGTGACTGACTGACTGGTTAACTGTGCAAGAGAAGACTGATTATACTGTAAGAAAACTTATTTTCTCACACTTGGAGAAAGAAGGCTGCATATTGAATCAAGAGAGAGATGATCTTAGAAGGCTCCCAAAATTTAGAAATATGTTGGGTCTTATGACCATAAGTGCAGAATTAAAATCAGTGTAAAAATTTATGAATTTAAGGTGTTTGATTTAAACAGACATATTCTTAAAAACAGATTTTCAGTACTTGTTACAGCAAAGTTTATCTAAAATCAATAAATGTTATTATTTTACCGAACTGACTTGCTTACAAAAGGACTTTTTAATGATTCTCATGATACTTGTGTCTGATATTTTATTCAGGACTTAGTCACTAATTTTCCCATGAGAATGTTATAGCTAATTATACTCTTTTGTGGACATCTGGATTCTTTGATGACAGAGTTTGCTTTAAATTCCAAACTTGATAACTGCCAGAAATTTCCTGAAGGTGTCTACCATCTGGGAAGAATCTTATTATTTCTTTGAATATTTGAAAAATTTTCATATGAAACAAAATAGCAGAAGAGTAGTTTCGTTGACTTTCACAAAGTAA
The DNA here is from genome assembly GCA_004027875.1 of Aplodontia rufa. Taxonomy (NCBI): domain Eukaryota; kingdom Metazoa; phylum Chordata; class Mammalia; order Rodentia; family Aplodontiidae; genus Aplodontia; species Aplodontia rufa. The sequence goes on along the minus strand of PVKS010006950.1, from coordinate 28,257 downwards.
TTCTTATATGTCTCCTTTTCAATGGTAGTGTATTCATTTGGGTGTCCCGTTTATAACCTCTGTGGAATAATATGTGTGTGTTTGTGAATGGCAAGGATGCTTAGACATGCACTCTGGAACTTCTCATTCTGCCAGGCCTCTGTGTTTCATTTGGATTGTGCTTGCTGAGATGAATGGAAGTTTCAATTGTATAAATTACTGTAAATATTTTACCAATAGCTAGGAACTTTTTTATATAAAGCATCCACCTTACATACATGTATTTAACAAATACTATATAACAACCTTGGGCTTGATTTTGGTTACTAAATAAGCAAAAAGTTATCCCCCTTTGTAACATATTTACCTAATAGTTTCCAAGATGTTCTTGATTAGTTAATGATATCTAAATAATAAGAAATTATTTTAATATCTTCAATAGAAATAAACTTTGGTGATGACAAGAGAACTTGAGCAAGAATTTCCAACTGTTCATACCAATTCTGCTCATACCAATTCCATAATTCAGTTACTTAAATTCTCAGAAGTTCACATTTTTCATATTCAGACTTTGATCAATTTTGTATAACCTATTTGCAGGAACTTTAAGTAGTTAAACTATTGTGCTGTGCTTGGCAGAGTATCTAATTTTTTAATAGCTGTTATATATATGAAAACGATGGAGTCAATTACAATAATATACTATAGTCTATTTATTTTGAGGACTATGAGATGACTAACCAAGTCAATATTTTCTTATATTCATTGACCACATTATAAAACATGCCCTTGTCTACTCTACTGTGGCACCCAGTTACCGTACAGAGAGCTTGGCAGAATGTGCTTCTCCATCAGTGGACCCTCCCATTTAGAACACCCCTTTCTTGTCTTCTGGGTTGGCTTCCTTGGCACTTATCAGCCCGGCAGAACAGAAGGTCTTTTTAACTCTCTACTGGGGTTCTGAAATGCAGCTTTTGGCCATGATTGTAGGAGATAACATTCTTCATAATTACTCTAGAAAGTTCCTTAATTATGAATGGATATTAAGACATATCTTCAATACTGATTTATAATCTAAATTACATCTTGAGAAGTGCTTCCCCAATGTGCATTTGTTTGTCTTATCTTGATTTTCTTGAATTTCATAACATATTCCAAACAGATCAGAAACTCAAGTATGTTGTATACTGCAGTTCCTAAGAGTCCTAAAATAAATATGCTTCTTGTAAATAAAAACTACAAATATTTAATTGTATTTAATTATATTACAAATATCTAAATGCATGTAGGTCTCAATAAAAACACGCACAAATTAATTCAAAGGATACAGTAAATTTCTAAAAGCATCATTTTTAATTTTCTTCCCATAGCTGTGATGTTTTGAATGTATGCCATATGTATAATGCTGGCTGGTTTTTTCTGTGTAACTTATTCTAATTCTAAAACAGTTCTATCAAGCATTGGATTTAAGAGTTTACACAATTTCGTTAAATTTTATGGGCTACATAGCCAGTTAATAAGGGAACCATAATGCAAACTAAATAATATGTGACTCTAAAATGTTTTCAACTACCAGCTTATTATGTCATTTAAAAATTATAATAGACTGTTTATTTTTTTTAAACAGAAAAGGACAGTGAAAGAGAGAGAAAAAGAGAATCAATTTTTATTGAGGTTTTTCACTTGGCTTTCATTGCTCTGACACTTAGCTGTGTACATGGGTGCTGGGGTTTGAACCCATGTACTTATGCATGCCAGACAAATGCCTTAACCACCGACCCACCACTCCAGCCCCAAGTGTTTAATTTTTATTAAAATAATGCCAAGCTCACCTGACTGAACCTAGGTATCCGCTGCAACATAGGTAACTTAAGTGGGTGGTCAAATCTATAATCTATGGTTTGAGTGTTCTTGTAGGTAAATTGCTTTTATTGTTTACAACACATTTAATAAGATCTCACAGAAAGCTAATAATATAATTTGAGAAAAATAGATCTAAAATGGTGAATACTACTATTTTGTAGGAAATCCAAAATGAATACATATAATACATTTTTGAATCTGAACCTTATTCTGTCCTTACAAGCAATCATACTATATTAGATATATTTCACTAGTTTGTACATTTTCAATATATGAATAAATCATTATGAATACTAACAAAAATACTTATTAGCAAGCAGAATTATAAAACATTTATAGAAAAAAATACACCATGATCAAGTAGAGCTTATTCTAAGAATTCAAGGCACATTGAATATTAGCAAGGCTATTAATATATATATGATAACATAAGTGAGGAGAAAAGGAATAGCCTGCTGAAAAAAAAACTGGAAACATCTTTTTCAGGAAAATGAAAAAATAAAATAAAAACCTTCTCAAAAATAGAAATTAAGCCCGCTGTTGTAGCAGACACCTATAATCCCGCAGATTTGGGAGGCTGAAGCAGGAGGTGCAACTTCAAAGTCAGCCTCAGTAACTTAGTGAGGCCCTAAGCAACTTAGTGAGACCCTGTTCCAAAATAAAAAATAAAAAGGGCTGGGAATGTGGGAATGTGGTTGAGTGGTTAAGTGCCCCTAAGTTCAATCCCCAATACCAAAATAAATAAATAAACTTCAATGTATACTTTTTAGCACCAATATATGTGTATCTTTTCTTTCTATATATTATACCTAAAGCTGAATATTATTTAATAGGGAAATAGAGTCATTCCAAGTAACATCAGACATCACATGCAAACAGTTAGGTCAAAAACACACAGGCGTCTTCCTTATTTGTAATTCAACACCTGTTATGGTCTCTCCAGCATGGAAACATCAGAAACAATAGACTTCGGACATGGTAGGGGGCAAACCTCTCACCTGTGCGTTCTTAGATAGTCTCTTTTGGAGAAACCATTCTTGAAGACACATAAAATTATGGATTACATACTTGTAGGACTACTAGATTCAAGAAAAAGAAACACACACTCCACTTGTCAATTAAGGAGTCTGAGCATCATATCATACAGGGAAAATACTGCCCCTTACTTCGTGAATGAATCCAAAAACTGTGGCATATATATATATATATACGTTCATATATTATACATATATGTATATATATGAACGTATATATATATATGTATATATATGATGGAATTCTACTCAGCAATTAGAAAGAACAGTATTGTGGCATTTGAAGGTAAATGGGTGGCAATGGAAGAAATCATGCTGAGCAATTAACCAAATCCAGTCAGTCAAGGGTTGAATGTTTTCCCTCATTCGTGGGGGATAGAACAAAAGCCAGGCTTGGGTGAAAGACTGTAAAACTTATGCCTTAGAGGTAGCAAAGGTGTAGCAACACACAATCTAGAGGAACCATAGATATGTGGTGGGCGGGAGGAGGAAGGGGAATAGGTGGGGAGGAGGGGAGAAGGAGGTAGAATAGGAGATAGGGAGGGATCTAGGGAAACAGCAGTGTAGCATGCTCTTTACTCGCCTGAAAATCCAATTAATATTTGTGCAATCATATAATTATGGAAAAATTCACATTCTAATCATTTATATTGATTCAAGGGGGAAATATAGAAGAATCAAGAGACTGGGGTGTGGGCAATGTGAGGGGGAATTCTGTTTTAAGAACAAATGCCCATTATATTCTAGGATGCTGGGGGACTTAGGGAGGTGGGCAGGGAGGGGTGGGAGGGAATTGGAAGGATATCAAGGAGACTGGAGGGAGGGAGTATGGGGGAATCAACTCAGAGGGGAACCTTCAACTTCCATGAGAAGTCCAATTAACACGGGGTTTTAATAGGGGGAAACATGGAACCATGGGGAACCCAAGGAGGGAAACCAAGGGATATTATCAGCCTTGCCTTGCTCTGTCATATACATTTGTTCTTGATTGATAATGATTCCCTCCTAAGTATAAGACCATATTTAATGAATAGAAAAAAGAACAAATGCCTATCGTGTTGTTATATGCATTTATGATTGTACAATAACTCAATTGCTTAATGAAATAAATAAAAAGAAGAGAATGCAGAGTAGACTTGTTGGTATAGCCATCTATAGAAAATAAAACATGCCTTAAATAGGTAAGAGTATTGATCACTACATGTAGAACTAGTAAGAGTACTTTCAGGGCTGAGGACCGAACTCAGGGCCTCTCGCATGCTAGGCAAGCACTCTGCCAGTGAGCTAAACCCCCAACCCCATGGTATGAGTACTTTTTAACTAGAATTTTCAATTTTTAAAATCAGCCACAGCACTGGTTAAATGTAGCAGTAGTTTCATGAAACATTTCCTGTATTCTAATCTATTTTGAGAAATTTTTAAAAATTGTGTCTTATAGTTGAAGTTTGTCCTTTTATTTTTTATTTATTTTTTTTTAGAGAGAGGGACAGTGAGAGAGACAGAGAAAGAGAGAAACAACTTTATTTAGTTTTTCACATGGCTTTAGTTGCTCCAACACTTAGTTGTGTATGTGGTGCTGGGGTTTGATCGGGGTCCTTGTGCTTGCCAGGCAAGCGTTGAAACCGCTGAGCCACCGCTCCAGCCCCCGAAGTTTGTACTTTTAAAAAGCAACAGTTTTTTAAGTTGTGATAATCTTCCAAACGGTATTTATCTTTGATGCATTCGCAAACTACATCTTTAAATCCATAAATAAGATTCCTTAAGTATCATACGTTTCTGCTCTTTCAGATTTAGTAATGAGGAAGCACTAGAAAAATTTCAGTAGGAAACAGGTTTTTTTTTGTAAGTAAACAATAATAGATTAAACATTAAGGCAAATAATATATATTTTTATTTGAATTGTATATATGGATTTGACATTATAACTGGTTGATTTTTTTTTCATTGTGTTAGAGGCTTTTCATTGAATGAGGTTAATTGGTTACCTCAGTACTCAGTCAAAATAGTCCAAGAGACCATTTCTCCTGAAGTCTGTTGTACACTTTATTGAGTGAAGGTTGTATTTTTGGGACTCTTAATGCTATCAGTGAGGGGAGACAAGTGCACTTGCTTCCTATAGAATAAACAGTTTCTTTATCTCATAAATCAAAAAGGAGAAGAAATTGAGGTCAAATGTCATTTATAATGATAACAGTAAAGAAAACAAGGTACTTAGGAATAAGTATGAAATAAAAGTGAAATTCAGGAGACACATTTTCAGTCTCCTTAAAGGTACAAAAGTGACTGGAACTAATGGGTAAACAACTCTTTACAATGCTTCTTCCTTCCTTTCTTCCTTCTTTCTTTCTTTCTTTCATTCTTCTTTCCTTCTTTTTTTCCAAAGAGAGAAAGAGAGTGAGTGAGAGAGTGAGAAAGACAGAGGAAGAGTCGATTTGATTTATTTTTTCATCTGTTTTTTATTTTTCAAAAACTTAGTTGTGTATGTGGTGCTGGCATTTAAACCCAGGTCCTAATGCATGCCAGGCAAATGTTCTACTACTGAGCTAACAGTACTTGTTCTTGAATAGACAAGGACAAGGCAACCTCACAAGAAAGCAGTTCTCCCTGACTTCATTTACAAATTTAGTGAAATCTCAACAAAAACTCCACTAGGCACTTTTATGAATATAAGCTAACATATCACACTTTCTTGGATTTTACATCTAGTGATACCACCAGGTTCTTCCTCTGAAGATTCCAGAAACATCCCCTGTGTGTTTCTCACAGGGGAAAAAATAAGAGGGGGAACGCAGAGTATTCTCTATAACAAAACATTGTCCAGGGGGAAAGACTTATCAGATCCTTATTTTCTTGTATTATGGTTTGGATACTAGATATCCCCCAAAAGCTCATGTGTGAAACAATGCAAGAAGATTTAAAGGTGAAATGACTGGATTATTCGATCCTTTACCCAATCAGTGAATCAGTCCTCTGGTAGGGATAAACTGAGTGGTAAGGGAAGGTGGGCAGGGTATGGTCAGAGCAGAGCACATGGATCTTTGAGGGTGTGTCTTTGGGGTATATATTTGTAACTGATGATTGGAGTCTCTCTCTGCTTCCTGATTATCACATGTCCACTTCCCTCTGCCACACTCTTCTGCCATATTTTCTGTCTCACCTCAAACCCCAAGGAATGGAGCGTATGTCTATGGACTGAGATCTCTGAAACTGTGAGCCCCAAAATAAATTTTTCCTCATCTAAAATTGATCTTGGTGAGTCATTTAGTTGCAGCAGTGAAAAAGCTGACTGAAACAAGTTGACATGAGGAAAATTACTGAAATTCAGCCCCCTGAGCCTTTCTAGAGTACTGTGAAGGTTGGGCTCTGGGCTCTGATCTTGGCCCAATAAAAACTCAGATTTCATTATAATATTATAGTATACAAACCCTTCCCTCCTACTTAGTATCACATCAAGAAAGTTGCAACATACCAAAAATCCGTAAATATAGTCATTTTTCAATATTACTGGAAAATTGATTCCAGGAACCCTTAGAGCTAACAAAATCAATAGATGCTCAAGTCCTTAGATGAAATGTGTTAGTATTTGCACATAACCACTGCACATCTTCCTGTATACTTTAAATCATCCCTAGATTGCGTATGTGCCCCAAAATGTAAATACTGTTTAGCTATTTTTTACACTGTATTACTTAGGGAATAATTACTAGAAAGAAGTACATGTATGTTTAATATAGATGCAATTATTTTTCTAAAATATTTGCAGTCTACACACAGTTGAATGGACAGATGTAGAACCCATGGATACAGAAGTGATATCAGTGGGGTTTCCAGTTGTGGTCCAGGTTCGTGGTGTCTGAAACAAAATTGAGCAAGACAACAAAACTGAACAGGCACAGCATAGATTTATTGAAAGTTAAAGCAATGCTCTGTGAAATAGCATAGAGTGAGCTGAGAAGGAGAGTAGCTCAAGGCTCAAATGGCTGGGCTAGTCTTCCTTTATATGCACAGCTATGCCTCAGTCCCTTCTCCCCACAGATCTGATTGGAAACAGGCCCCCATTTTTCCCATTGGTTACTTTATGTTTTCCTAATTAGAATACAGAACTTGTGGAGGGAGTTGCCATGGTAATGGCACTACACAGAACTTTTGGAAAGAGTTGCTATGGTGATAAGCCCTCCAAGATAGGAGTCGCCATAGTAACAGGACTTCTCACAAACAAGGACAGAATGACTTCTCTCCCTGTTTTGCATTCCTGCCAGTGTTTTTCTTCTAACTTTCCTCAGTCATCTTGAGATCCTGTAATTCCTATCTCAGAGAACTAACTGTACATCTTCCAGCAGTGAATGGATGTATTTGGGAAGTACATAAGAATCAAATGTAGGACAATTCTATCCTTAAAATACATATCAATAGGGATGGGTTAATCTATTTACAAAATAGGAATGGATCAGTCTATAGAAATTAAGTTTATTAAATATTAATGACAATGAATTGTCTACCTAATTTATTCTCTGATTTTCTAATTATTTCCTAAGAACTTTATATTTTAATCACTTCATTAGTTTCTTAATAGTTAATTAATTGGACAATTAATTAAGCAACAGGAGAGAAGAAAAAGATTATTTAAAAAGATTTATAGTTGAACACCAACTAATAGATGCAGAAGGAACAATGTTGTTAGAATGATTACTACTTTTCATAACATATGATTAAAGGAAGAATAATTATTGTGTTATAATAGTGTAAATGCTTCTTTAGAACAGGATTACTTTAGAACAAATTACTTCTTTACAAAATATTTATAAATTTCAATGAGGAAAACAGCAACATTATGGTGGAGAAACCTAGAATCCACTAACTTGTTCAGTGAGAACATAACCTCATTAATGGGATAAACTCTGATCTTCTGCCTTCTGCTCTTTCTGCACTGAGAAAAGCACAACATGACTTCCTGACATTCCGGACAAGAACACAGAACCTCTGTGAAATGCTGGAAGACCCCAAATGGAATAATACAAAATAACTAATCTTTACTTTTCAAAAATGTCAGACATAAAGACAAAACAAACTGAGGAAGCGATCTGGAAAGAGTATAAAAAGAGTTGGGCAATTCAAGGCAATGTGTGACCCTTCACTGGATTATATTGGATCCCGGATATGATTTTAGTGTTGCTTTTTTTAAAAAAAGGACATTCTTGACATAACTGATTACAAATAAGATTCATGCGTTATGTAGCTCCAAGGTGTAAGTATTAATTTCCCAGGTTTTATATTTGCACTTAGTAGGCAAATATTGCTTTAATAGGAAATATAAATCAAGAAATATAGAGGCAATCTGCAATTTATTCTCAATGTTTCAGGAAAAAATTAATACCATATCTTATGGAGAGAAAAATTATAAGACAAATGTGTTAAAATATTATCAATTGAGAAATCTATATGAGGAGTTACATACTACTTCTTATACCTTTGCTTTGCATATAAAATATTCTGAATAAAATTACATCAGAAGAAGTAATGCTTTATTCTTCAAAAAACAAATAACAAGTAGGACATGGTGGCATGTTCCTATAACACTAATGTTTGTGAAGGCTGTAGCAGCAGGAGGATCATAAGTTGGAGTCTGGGCAACAAAGGAATGCCCTGTCTGCCTGTCCAAAAGAGAGAGAGAGTGAGAGAGAGTCAAAGAGGACTGAGGAAGCACCCCCTCAAACAAAAAAAAAAGCAAAACAGGCAAATAGCAGTTCCAAAAGAGAAATATTTAGTGAAAATTCAGTCTCACCTAATAATTCCATCAATTCTCACTCAATCTAGGTCTTTTACCTATTAAATTTATAATAACAATTAAAATAATGTCCTCTAAAATATAATTGGACAATCAATTTGTTGATGGAATAAATCAGGTCAAATCCATGGAAAATATAAATTGAAGTACATGGAATATGAGCCAAGTTCTATAAGAGTGGATAAAATAAATTAAATCCAGAATTTATTCTAAGAATGATGTTAGCGTTTGTGATAGGTAGAAGTTTAATGAGTAATAAGAAAATTTTAAAACATCTTGAATATTATTTTAGCTTCACCTTCCAAAATGAACATTTACCTTTTATAAGGATACTAATAAGTTTTCATATCTTTCAAAAAGTATTTATGAAGACAATTTTAGTGTACTTTTTACAAATTGGGATAATATTCATAATACATTTCGAGGGTTAGTTTCCAACTGAGAGGCCACTTAGTTTATTGAACTGTTCCAAATTTCAAACATATCAACAAATTTGAGTGAGAACATGTCAAAGATTGCTGCTCAGTTACAAATGTAAGATGATAGATGATTAGTTTTCAAATAATTTATCTCAAGTACTCAGCAGACAGTGACTTTTCATTAGAGTTGGTCTTGGACCATGTGTAACAGAAAAATATCAAAAAGCAAATCAGATATTTTATGTAATTAACAAAATAAATCACTTTATGTGGAAGATCTATACTATGGAGATAAGGACAGGTCTGTTTTCCACTCTTATTCTGCACCTAGTATAGTGCCTCATACATAACAGATGTTCAATAAATATATTTTAAGTCAACAAATGAACAGATGGCGTTTTATTTAGCTTTGTATCACTGTGACCAAAATACCTGATAAGAACAACATAGAGAAGGGAAATTTTTATTTGGGGCTCACAGTTTCAGAGGTCTCAGTCTGTAGATGACTAGCTCCTTTGTTCAGGGCCCAAGGTGAGGCAGCAAATCGTGGAGAAGGAACGAGCAGAGGCCAGTTACTCATCACATGGTGGGGTTAGGAAGCACAGACATAGAAATTGGGAAGAGGTGACAGGGAAGAGGCAGCCTTCTAGGTCATGCACCTAGTGACCCAGCACCTCTGGTCACACCCCACCTGCGCACATTTACCACTCAGTCAGTACATTCAAACTAGGATGTACTGATTAGGTTACAGCTATCACAGTCTAATAATTTTACCTTTGAACTTTCTTGCATGAACAGGAGCTTCTGGGGGCACCTCATATCCAAACTGTAACAGGTGGTCATGGGATTGTAGTGGTCCTTGTAAGTACATTGAATTACATCAAGTAAAACAATACCTTCTAACTTTCCATGAGAATAAAAATAAATCATTTTCTTTGTCCACTTATGAGTTGATGGACAAATAGAATATAATTCCACCATAAAAAGAATGAAATCTTGCCTTTGGCGATACCATAGATGGGACTGGAGATTCTTGTATTAAGTGAAATAAACTAGGAACTTGATTTCAATCACATGCAATTAAAAAAAAACTGATTTCACAGAAGTTGAGAATAGAATGGTGGTTATCAGAGGCTGGGAACAATACTGGGAACAAGAATGGGGAAATATTGGTCAATGGGTGCCCCTAAGGTACTACTAGAAGAAAGACATTCAAGTAGGACATTGCACAATTGGGAGACTATATGAAGTTCAAATTATCTGCAGATTTCAAAAAGCTGGAAGAAAAAGTTTTTAATATTTTCACCAGAAAGAAATGATAAAGGTTTGAGAAAAGAGACATATTTAATGGAATTTAAACATGTAAACATGTGTTGAAATATCATATGGTACCCCATAAATATGCATAATTTGTTATGTATTAGCTAAATGAATTTAATTAAAAATAAATATATAAAATAAGAAAGTATGACTAATGAAGTCTATTTAGCTAATGAAAAAATTCCTTTGAAAACCTATTTTTCCCAAAGGGTCTATGGTAGGTTTACAATTATGAAACTCGAATTATATAGTAATTAAAAGGGAAGGAGAGGCTGTTGAGGAGCAGTCTTATTTATACAGTTAAATTTACACAAAAAGGGTCTGGAGAATGAGGAAAGGAAGGAGGACTTCAGATTCCTTAACTACATTTCTAGAAGGTTCAAAGCTATCTGAAAATAATTTATTATTTTTCTTCTTCTTATTATTATTATCATTATTATTTTGTACTGGGGTTTGGTCCCAGGGGCACTTTACCACTGAGCTACATCTCCAGTGATTTTTTTTTTCTTTTGAGACCAGATTTTTGCTAAGTTGTTGAGGGTATTACTAAGCGTCTCAAGCTGGTCTGAAATTTAGGACCCTCCTGTCTCAGCCTCCTGAGTCGCAGAGATTACAGGAAGTAACCACTGCCCAACTGATTATGTGTTACATAGAAGTATTTGTGTGTGTGTGTGTGTGTGTATAACTGTATTTAATTATTTAACATAGATCCATCTGAAATACATGTCTATATGCAGTTTCTAGTCATCAATGAATGGTTAGAATAATTTTATGTCTGTTTACATTTTGTATTTTAAATTTATATTTTCTACTTTCTTTTCAAAATTAGATGACTCATAAGATAAACATATAAAATATAATTAGCAACTTTCAAAATAATAAAGGGGAAAGTGATAGCCCAAACAGATTGACAAATTTACAACTGTTAAATATAACAACTAGCACTGTGTTTCTGGGCATGCCTAACCATGAGTAAAACACAGTAAGTTGTGTGTGGCTAGTTTTCTAGAGAAATAAAGTCTTTATCAATCATAATCTCTAAAAGAAATCCATCCAAGGATTTCCCATTAGAATATCAGAATCAGGGACTGGAAAGGTGGCTCAGTGTTACAGCACTTGCCTGGCCTGCATATGACATGTATTCAAACCCCAGCACCATGTACACAACGAAGTGTTGGAGCAATGAAAAGCACATGAAAAACTCAATGTTCTTCTCTCTCTTAAAAATAATCAGATATAAAGCTAGAAAAATTAAAGTGAGAATAAAAAAGAAAAATAAGCATCTAAAGACCGAATGTAATGAAGGAAAATAGTCCCTGAACACTAGAAGCTGATGGAAATTCATAGCTAATTTGTGGTGCCCCTGGTAGAACTTTAAACAATTCAGAGCATGTTAACACTATCAGATAAGTGCTCTTCATAAAGAACCAACACCAAGTCACAGTCCTATTATCATGTCTGAAGCTGGACAGAAACAACATATTGCAAGGTAATTATTTATTTATAGCAACACAATATCCACTTTATTTCTTGTGACTCCTAGATAAAATGTACTAAGCTAATCGTTGAACTGCTTCTGTTTTCTGACAACACACATTTCACAACTGACATACCTCCTCCCTTGACCCCCATAAAAAATTATAGCACAATGCAGACACGGTGAGGAGTCCATTCGAGCGAATTCTTGAGTGTACTCCTTGCAGTTTTCAATGGTGTTTGATTTCTTAGCTGAAGAAAGTTAATATATTTTTTTAAAACTATAGTTGTGTTTCAGATGGTTTGGGGGAACTTGATTTTATCATTTAAAGGAAATAGAGTGTTGTACTTTCTAGGAGGAAACACAATATGCAATATCCAGAAGATGAAAACAAACCAGGAGAAGGTTGTGGGTGTACGTAGAGAGCTTGTCTAGCACATGTAAGACCTTGAGTTCAATTCCCAGCATAGCTAAATAAATAAATAAACAAACAAATAACACTCTTGAAGACTCCAATGTATATCATGACATATCAGGTATTGAGAACCTAGAAAGGATTTGCCTACTTATCATTGTAAGGAATGTGTTCTGTGATCATCCAATGACTTACTGGAGTACCCTTCCAAGAACCCCTGTCTCTCATAGTGCTAAGACCCATGTAGCATATGGACTTTCCTGTTTTCCAGGTGTCCTATACACAATGTTCGTCAAGGGCTTACTAAAGTAGTAAGAAGCCCCATGTGGTCAAATTGAAGTATTCACTGAGGACGAAAAGCTCAGGAGGGCTCATTAGTTCAAAGCTCACTGATGAATTCTATCCACCTGCATGTGCCAGACACCTCCATGCCCTCCTACCTGGCTATGCAAAATGTGCAAAAGTTTCCCTCATTTCTGTTTTTCTCTGTGACTATAAGTGTGAATCTTTTATGCAATCATCTTTTTTTTTTAGAAGAAAGCTGTTATGATGCTCACTGATTGTTGTCCCACATGCTCATTCATACCAAATTTGTGAAATGCTACTGGAGCATGTGAATTACAAATACGCACCTAAAAACAACTTTACCAAAATTTTCTCACATATTCTTGAAAAATGCGTATATAATCAATCAAACTTCAAATCATTAAGTGAATCATTAAAAATTGCTAGAGACCTATTCAAAACTCATGCAAAATACTTTATAAATTGTAAATTACTGGTGATTTATACCACTTAACGAAAGTATGATAAAAGTGATGTAGGTTTCCATCTCAAGATGCATAAGAGAGAAAATTTTATAAAACCCCATAAAAATAAAAATAAAGTAAAAATGTAAAGAAATAGGAATGGAAAAGCAATAGAGATAATCAACAAAGACAAAAATTTGTTCTTTGAAAATATTAATATATCTGATAACATACTTTCAATACTGGTAAAGAAATAAAAGAGAAAATGCAAGTCAGAAAAGGAGAAAGTTAATATTATTCTACAAAGAAAAAGTGATAAGATGATTTTATTGTTTTACACAAATTAATTTAAAATAAATGAACAATTCCTTGAAAAACAAAATTTACTATAGATGAAAAATGAAGTAGAAAAATAACTTAGATTCTATTGAGATAGAAAGCTATTACCAATTTTCAAAATGTATCTTTATAAGCTATTCTATTTAAATAGATTTCCTAGTGAATTTCCAAAAGTAGAATTTATACTAATCCTAAATAAAATCTTCTAGAGAGTAGTTTTTGTGGAAGAAATACCTGATTTTCTTTTTAAGAACAGTTGCCAAATCCTGAGACAAACACAGACAAAATTTCACAAAAATTTACAACATGACAAAATACACCCAATTTGCTGACATGATCTGTCAGGTCATGATGCTGTCATGTCAGCAAATGATCCGATATATAAAGGTGATGATCCACCAAAACTTTGTCAATTGATAAGATGGCTTAGAGGGAATGAAGGCATTGTTGAATGGACAAAGCAAAGTGCAGAATATTTTTTTGTAATACAACTCGAAAACTATTTGATAAAAGTAAATATTTGTTAAAGAAATGGACAAAAATAAAACAAAGCTTTAAAAAATACATGTATTGTGAGAAACAATTCTAAAATGTGTGTTAATATATAAAGTATCAGTTTGGATGTAAGATCAAGAGGCCATTTATTCTACCTGTTATTTGAAACACATAAATCTGAACAATATGATAAATAAGAGGAAAAGACAAGCTATTTAAAAGACAGAAAACATGGCTCACTACCTCAAAAATTAATATTATACCACTTGTTCTTATTTTACAAAGTAATGAGCCTCAAATGGATGTAACAACAAATTTGAAAGCAATGGAAGAAATACAGAATATTTTTGTGACATAGGGGTTGGGAAGAATTTCTTAAACAAGACAGAGAAAGCATATACCTTATATTCTTTTTAAATATATAAATTTCAAGGTAGTCTTCAATAAGAACACAGTGTATAAAGTTAATAGTTGACAAATGAGAATGATGTTTGATACCAAAATAAGAGAAAGATAAGACTCTAAAATGCACTAAGAACTTTTAAAAATAAGAAAATGACAGGAATCTAAATAGAGTCATAAAAACGATGCAAAAAAGAAGTTTACATAAGGAACACTTAAATGGCTATTGAACATATGATAAAACCTACCACTCACTTCTCAAGTGATTAGAGAAATAATGAAAGCAATGAAATGGTGATTTGCATCTCTGGGTTTGTCAGGGATTAGAGAGAAAAATGTATAACATGTCAAGAAGGAGTGGTAGAGTTCACAAATCCTCATGTAGAGTCATAGTGGGCAGTGTTATGGAGATGGTGCAGGAAGTTGTCCTCCGTTAGACAGAGACTATGTATTTCTCCTGAGCCACCCATACCTCTTTTATGTATATAGATGGGAGTCCATCAATAAGGAAATTCATAAATGAAACCAAGCAGATGTTTTCATAGCATCTGTATAGCATTAAAAGCACCAATTGTTTGCATCTAAAATATTATGGAATATTCTACAGAACCAGTATAAAAAATAGGAATTGTGGGCTGGAGAGGTGGCTTAGGTGTAGAGCACTTGCCTGACATGTGCAAGGACCCTGGTTCTATCTGCAGCACCATGTACACAGCTAAGTGTTGGGAAAACTAAAAATCCTGATGAAAAAATAAATAAAATTGATTCCCTCTCTCTCTCTCCTATCTCTCTCTGCCTCTCACTGTCTCTCTTGTTTAAAAAGAAAAATAGGAATTGCTTACACATAAAATGTTGGGGTCTGACCTTCGCTGCATTTCATCAGCTGACCTAGAGTGATCTTGATACTATTTATATAAGTTCCTTCTGGAGGGGCTGCTAGGTCCTGCTTTGCTAAGCTTGCTAATTTTGATACAAATAAGATCAGGGTGGGTTGGAATGTGCTAATCATAGGTGTTCCTAAGTTGCTTTTCAGTACTTGAAATCTGCATAACCACTGCCAACCCCCTTAGAAGGATTACTATTGGTTCCTTGGCTGTCTCCCCTCTCTATAAAAACCCGTGTGCCTTGGTAATAAACGGATTCTGAGCTGCCATCCGCTGCATGTGGTTGACTCGTTTCCCAGCCAAGAGGGAAGGGATCCCAGTAAGGGGGGGGGTCCAGGATTTCGGCTGCTGGCACTCACCCTCCTGTTCGGCTCCTGGGTGAAGATCCAGCTGGTCCAGATTGTCCCACCCGCGCCTAGGGACGCCTGAGGTAGGGACAATAAGACACATTTATATAAAAACCTAAATTATGTATACTGAAAAGTCATACAGTAAACAAATTATAGGATCTGCTGAGTAGACAGGAAAAGAGTTGAAAATGTTAAATAAAAGGGGGAAATGTCTCCACTCATCTGTGGAGGTGGGGACTAGACCCTGGCCAGTGAAAAAGTTGGTCTATTATCATATGTTAAACCCAGATAAGATATAATGTTATACAACATAATCTTTTTTTAGAGATATGGGGGGAAGGGGAAGGGAGGGATAAGGGTGGGTAATTGGGGAGGGCTCTCCTGGGGGTAATTGTAATATCCAGAATCTATACATATTTGATATTATTTTGTTAAAAACTTGTATGGTTGTTCAAAAATAAAAAAATTTTAAAAAATGGATGATAATAATATTCCAAGAAGTAAACAGTAGGGCAATCTTTCCTCCATACTGAATTCCAAAAAAACAAGAAAGAAACAAAAAGAAAAGTAAAAGACAAAGAAGACAATAGTGACAGTGTGCCATTTGCAAATGAAGCTTCTATGGCTTCAATATCTGCTCTAGCAACTGCCAGGAAATAGTTGTGCAGGAACTAGAAGCTGAATGAAGACGAGTGTATAATTAAATGCTTCCCACTTTTTGTTAGCCTGTTGTTAACGGCAGAACTTGGTAAAGCATCCAAGTATCAAACCTTCTTTATAGTTAAAAGTAAACTGCTACTTGGACATAAAAAAAGGAAAAGAAAAGAATAATATCATCTGGACTCAAATACCCTTCTTTTCTGGCTGCATGTCTTGGACTTATTACATATGGATGTAAAATAAGATACCAAAGTGCTCCTTGCGACTGATCCAAAATTAAAAAGTGCTGTACTGTAGCTTCTGAGTGTGAAAGATGTCATCTCTACATTGCAACTATAGGGCTATAGTCCTAGCCTGAAAGTCAATATTTTCCCCTTATTACCTAGCTGTGGACATTCATTGTATATGACTGCCAGTGAATGAAGAATGAGAGAAAAACAGCGCAGTATGAAAGGCTGCGTATATTCCATAGTGCCATTTTAGATCTTGTCTACATCAAAGGAACAGTATGTCAACTGTCAGTGATATTGCTTTTTTTCCTAGATGTCTTTGGTCCTTTGGAAGTAGAAAGGCAATAAAAAATGGTTTTGCATTTAGAGTCCAGATTAGGAATATTTTATCACATTCTCTCCTTTCTCCAGACTGTCACCTTGAAAGTGGCATTGAAGATCAAATGCAAATTTGGAATTCACATATCGAGCTACATAAAAAATTGGTGAAAGAACTTATGAAATATTTTTTGAAATTCATATGTTTACTATGTTGTACTACATATGAATGGGTACACCCAACTATTTTCTTGAGTAGTTTTTTTAGTGTAAAATACAATTCGTATTTGTATACACATATGAATTACATTTTGTCTGCTTAAGGACTTCTGTATATCATTTATGTAATTTTAAAAATTAAAATATGTATGTGGATGATAAAATGGGTTAGATGTCTTTAAAAGTTTTTCTGGCAAAGGGACATTAAATTTACAGAATAAAGCAACAGTTTGGCAGAATAGTTATCCATCTAATTGAGGAACAAGTTCAGAAAAGGGACATACAAAATAATGAAAATAGGATATGAATATAGGACATTAGTGGTTGGATTAGAATTATTAAAAAGAAAGAATGATTTCATGACATGAAGTCTATGTCCATATTGGGGGTTCCTTTGGTTGCAATGATTAAACAAGGTGTGTAGGAGATATTTGATTTGGCTATTGAACCAATTCTAAGAAGCAGAAGAATGCATGGAACTTCCTTGTTGGTACTGTGGAAAGCAAGATGCCTCTAAGTTCCCTCTGTGAACCTCAGAAAGTAACTTCATAAAGGTCCTAGCTAAGGTATGCAACCCGGCATGTAAACAAAGGTTTCTTCCTTGCACAAAATTAAAGACTTAGGTTGAAATATTTTTGTATTCCCATGTCTTTTAAGAGCAATGAATATTGATCTATAGATTTAGTTCAATTCTTAAGTTTAAAATGCATAGGAAGATTCTTTGCAGATATAGATAAGCTTATCTTAAATTGTATATGAAATAGTTGGCCTTACAATAGTTTAACAATCCTTAATAAAGAAGAATATAATGGGAGAAATCAGTATGTAGCTGTAAGAGAGTTATATAGTACATAGCAGTTAAATGCCGTATAATATCACTTTACACTCTAAAATACATGTATTATACTATGTGATATACTTAATATACACCAGATAGCTTTCATGTAACTTATAATGATCAAAAAAGATAGACACAGAGATCAATGGAACAGAATAGGGAGAATTGAGAATCCTAAAGAAGCTTACACAAATAGGCTCAACTAATTTTCAGTAAAGCTACAAAAGGAATTCAGTGGAGGAAGGACAGACTTTTTCGAAAACATCACAGACATAACAAAACAAACAAACAAAAAAAAAAAACCCACCTTGCTAAGCTTCACACCATACACAAAAATAGATTGTTGACTTAAATGTAAAACACAAAATTATAAAACCTCTGGGGGGAAGAAAGCAAAGTAATACCTCTGGGATTTAGGGCTTGATATAACACCAAAAGTGTGATCCATAAAAGACAAATTATGATAAGCTGGACTTCAATAAAATTAAAAATGTTTGAGAACACTCAAAACACACTAACAAATGAATGAGAAATCTGCCATAAAACATGAAGAGACCTTTCACCACAGAGGGTATGAAGGTGATTAACACATGAAAAATGTTCAACCTTATTTCCCATCAGGAAAATAGAAACCACAAGGGGAAAGCACTGCCCAGGTGAGTTAGCTCAGTGCTGCTGTGGCCAAAATATACAACAAGAACAACTTGAAGGAGGGAAGTTTATTTTGGTTCTTCATTTCAGAGATTTAGTCCATGGTAGATCTCTCCATTGCTCTGAGACAAGGTGAAGAAGCCCATTGGGGCCAAAAAGCATGGCAGAGGGAAGTTTCTCCAGACATGAAAGCCAGGAAGTAGCAGGAGAGCAGGGAGAGCAAGAAGGGATCACCAACAAAGATGCATCCTCCAGTCATGCCCCACATGCCCACGGTGGCCACTTATCTATTCAAACTAGGATGGGCTGAATAGGCTGCTGTACTCATAATCCAGTAAATTCATCTCTGAATATTCCAGCAATGAAAGAGGAGCTGTGGTGGAAACTATATCCAAAACGGAACAACAACTATCAGAATAGCTAATATAGCACAGCATCAAATATTTCAATTGTTTTCATTTATTAGAGGAACTATCATTTGTGTTCTTGGTGCCTTTGTCAAAGATCAATGGAGAGGGCACATATCTTTAATCTCAGCCACCCTGGCAGCTGAGGCAGGAGGAGCGCAAGTTCAAAGCCAGCCTCAGGAAATTAGTGAGGTCCTACGCAATTTTTTTTTATTTTTTATTTTTTTTTTAATTTTTTTTTTTATTAAAAAAATTTTTTTTTAAAGAGAGAGGGACAGTGAGAGAGACAGACAAAGAGAGAAACAACTTTATTGAGTTTTTCACATGGCCTCAGTTTCTCCAACACTCAGTTGTGTACGTGGTGCTGGGGTTTGAACCCGGGTCCTCGTGCTTGCCAGGCAAGCGCGAAACCGCTGAGCCACCACTCCAGCCCCGGTCCTACGCAATTTAGTGAGACCCTGACTCAAAAGAAAAAACAAAATGGAATGGGGACCTGGCTCAGTGGTAAAAGCACTCTGGGTTCAATCCTCAGTACCCAAAAAGTCTTAAAAAATAAATAAAAATTTTAAAAAATCAAGCGACAGTAAGTGCATATAATATTTACATTTTGTTGGTTATCTTCTCTGTAAATCAAATCTAAAAACTATATATCAAATAGAGGAAAATAAATTATATACATGTAACTAATTTTATTCAGAACCAAGTGGTAATTGGACCTATACATTAATAGTTATAATCTTATTTTAGTAAATTAGTTCTATTGAGAAAACAGTATTTTAAACATTATACTCAAAAGGTTTGATTTCTATAAACTCTATTAAATTCTCAAAATCATGCGTTGAGATAGTTGGCTTCAAATGTGTACAGATTTTTCTTTTCTCTGAATTTTTTTCATTTCTTCCTGTGGGCCAAAACAACAAAAAATGTGATGATATTTGTCACCAGGAGCATTTGGATAGTCTATACATCACAGATTTTGTTAGATAAACTATTCTTGAAGACATTTCAGTTATCTCTTTAACATATATATATATATATATATATACCTTACAATATTTCTTATTCTTTAGCATATGGTATTTCCCTCTGTTCATTTTGATTTTCTCTTTGGTTGCTAATTTTACTCCAGTACAAAATTTTTTCCTGTAGATTATTCATATTTTTAAATAGATCATTGTATTGACATATACCATTAGCTTGTAAAGGATTTTGGATAACAGTATATTCAATCATTAAGACTTTTCAATTTTTTTTAGAGAGAAGGACAGAGAGAGAGAAAGAGAGAATCAATTTTTATTGAGTTTTTCACATGGCTTTCATTGCTCTGACACTTAGTTGTGCATGTGGGTGCTGGGGTTTGAACCCTTGTACTTGCGCTTGCTAAGCAAGCGCCATAACTGCCGAGCCATTGCTCCAGGCCCCAAAATTCTCAATTTTTAAAATAAAAATAAGATTTCATTCTCGATACTAGACTCACACAATTCACTATTTTTTATTTTTATTTAGTGTGACTGCTTCTGGGACACTTCCGCAAAAGGATAGACTAGACATATGGGACATTGACTGATTGGCTCAAAATTTCTACAGAGTCTTAGCTAATAGCTCTGGTTAATGACTTTGAGCCCTCTCATTTTATCATTTTCTCAAAGCTCTCCAGTACTCAATGGTTTCTAAAGATCTTTTCATCTCTTTTATCTATCTATCAAGTAGAATGGGATATATCGTTATCCAGTTTTACAAATTAACAAGTTAAATTTCAGATTAAGTGACTTTACTGAGATATTAAAATAATGCATCTAGAGATTCAGAAAATCTTCATCTAAGACAACTAACTATTCGAGTATTTGTTGAAGAAGAAAGAAAAGTCTCTGCTTTATTAGATCTGTAGAATTTATCTTCACAAGGAAATTAGACTGGCTACACTAGTGACATGGTTAATAATTAAATTATGAATTTACTTGGTGTCAAGACAATGGAGAATGCATTCAAAGTTTTAAGTACAAATTAAAAAAATATCCTTGTTTTACTGCTGATTAAAGTTATAAATTATCTTACATTCCTGACAGGATTATAGCAAAACATTTGCTTCTGGCTTAAAAACCAACAAAGTACACACACAATTTAGGAATGAATAAAATGTGAAATAAAGATTGAAGAGAGTGACATAATAAATTAGATATAATAATAACATATTTAGATTTAAGAACAGTGTTAAGACAAATGTCTTTCTTATCCATTGCAATAGAAATGTTAGTTTGCCAAATTGAAATTGAAACATAATTACAGTTTTTAAAATATTCAGCAAATATTTATTATTAATGCTACATCACAAAGACATGCTTAGATAAATCCAGATAGCTTACTTATGTCAACTTTTGAGAAATAAAA
This sequence comes from Aplodontia rufa, assembly GCA_004027875.1. Classification (NCBI taxonomy): domain Eukaryota; kingdom Metazoa; phylum Chordata; class Mammalia; order Rodentia; family Aplodontiidae; genus Aplodontia; species Aplodontia rufa. The sequence goes on along the minus strand of PVKS010006950.1, from coordinate 7,035 downwards.
CTTTACCATTTAGGTATAACTTTGTATAAAAATTAATGTTAACCTACTAACATAATATTTGAATATTTAAGTCCTAAGAAAAGGTCACTAAATATAATTTATATGAGAATTTAAAGCAGTAGTCTCTGCTTTCAGATATTCATGGCAAGAAGATTTTCCAAAATTTTTTAAATTATATTTTATTTTCAGTATATAAATTAAGGAATAGAGGGCTGGAGTGGTGACTCAGCCATTATGGCGCTTGCCTGGCATGCAAGACTATGTGAGTTCAAATCCCAGCACCATGTACACATCAAAGTGCTGGAGCAACAAAAGACACATGAAAAACTAAATAAAGTTGATTCTTCCTCTCTCTCTCTCTCTCTCTCTCTCTCTCACTGTCTCTCTCTTTTTAAATAAATAAATTAATTAAGGGATAGATCATAAGTTGAACATTCATTGCATACACCTAACCTACTGAGCATCACATAGTAACCTAGTACCCAGTAGAGGATCAGACCTTTGCCCTTATGATCACATGGGTGACTGGATCACATGTGACTATGATTACATGTTACACAGAGTTTAACGTCCTGAATCTTGCTGTTCCAAGAAAAGATCAAAATTTGAAATTTGAAATATTATTTTTTACCAAATACGTGTTCCTTTCCCATCATCATTAATTTGAAAAAATCATGTCAAACTCTCTTTAGTTCTTCTTTTTGTGGTACAGAATTTATTATAAATATTTGTTGAATATTGTAAAAATCATTGGTATGTATTTCAACTTCAATCTGGCAAGGTAGCATCTGTATATATACATTTATTTATTTGTGTAACAACTATGCTCTTGGGCTGGAGCGGTGGCTTGACCATTACAGCGCTTGCTTAGCATGTGCAAGTATGCAGGTTCAAACCCCAGCACGCACATATACAACCAAGTGCCAGAGCAACGAAGGCCATGTGAAAAACTCAATAAAAATTGATTCTCTCTCTCTCTCTTTCTCTCTCTGTCACTATCCTTCTCTCTTTAAAAAAAAAAATCTATGCTCTTATACTTAGAAATTTGTTGCTACACAGACAAAGTAGCATTTGCTTATTTGGTTTATGTTTTATCCTTTCAAACTCCTATACTATGCTTCATTTCTTTATATGTTACCTTAGAAAACATTGTTTCCTTAGGAAAAAAAATTCAATCCTTAATTTGCAATCCTTACTAATTTTCATTTGATTATACCCTATTTTCCTTAGAAATTATCTTACTGTGTTCACATCTGAATAAAGTGGGCATTATTTTTAATGCTTTTCTGCAATTTCACATTTTATGTGATTATATTTATACATTTCAAAATTAAAAACAAAGCTATTTTCCAGTAGCATTCATTTCAGATATTGTACTAAAATAAATGTTGCAAAAGCAATAATTCAAGGAACATCTTACTGTTTCCATTTTCAAGGTACTGTTTTAAGTGCTAAGATTACAAATTTGAATTATTCTTTTTTATTATTAAGGAAAAAAGGAATGCAATTACAAAATGTGAGAAATTTGCACTTTTGTAAGCAGATATTATTTTGCCTAAAAATCAAGAAAGTGATTTGGTGGAAGGAGTGATGTCCCCAAAACAAAATTAATAGGGCATAATCAAAAAAATTATTCAAGGAATCACTTTCCAGGCTCAGGGAGCATTTATTAGACCTGGCTGCAGGACAAGGTCTGACTTCTTCAAATAACATCCACAATTCCAAAAAGTCCTTAAAGTGGCAGTAATTGTGAATGAAATCTCTACACATATAAACATAGAAATAAAAACAAAATCATGGTGAATTGCTTTTTTCATCTTAAATAATTGTTATCCTTAGGTTCCTGGAGAACGTTAAAGATTTAAAATGGGTTGTAAAATGTACCGATTTATTGTCGAATATTACATAATCCATTTCAAAACACTAGACACCAGAAGACAAGTTAGGAGATTATTACAATACTTTGATTTATTTTTGTCTGTTAGTGAGGGCAGCAAAATTTTCTAGAGATGTTAAAAACTCAAGAGGAACTGGATGTGGTGGCTCATACTTGTAAATCCAGAGGCTTAGAAGATGAAGGCAGGAGGGTCCTACGTTCAAAGACAGCCTCAGCAACTCAGCAAGGCCGTATACAATTTAGCGAGACCCTGTCTCAAAATGAAAATAAATAAATAAAGAATGGGCTGTGGATATGGCTTGGTGGTTAAGCACCTGTGGGTTAAAAAAAAAAACCCTGAAAACCTAGAAACAACAAAAAATAAACAAACCAGGAGGAACTGTTGGATGAAAGCAAGATATCAAAACTAAGACCCCAAGTTGTGTCTTAGGGGACATGAGTTGCTTGGTGAACCTATTCACTCAACATGACTGAAACAGACTGTTGTGACGTATTTCAAATATGTTGAATTGGTAATCTGTGGGCAGCAGAAGGGAAGTGTCAGGTAGATGAAAAACAGCCCTGGGTTCTCAAGAGAGTTCCGGGTTCAAGGGAGATGATGGTTACATAAAGTCACGGACGGAGATTGAATCGCCAAATGTATATATGAAGTTCAAAGACCGGAGGGTGAAGGATAAGCTCACAAGGAAAATATGTCTTAAAGCTAGACATCAAATAAGAATAATAAAGGCTAATATTTATGGATTGATTTCCATTTGCCAATAAATATTTAAAATTCTTTGCTCATAATGATACTCATAACTGTGCTGCCAACTCAACGAAGAGAAAATATTCTTAATAGTATTTTGCAGATGAAAAAACTGAATTTTAGAGAAGTGTAGTAACTTGTCCAAGGTCATGAAAATAATATGTATAAGAACAAGATTTCAAACTCAGGCGCTATGGCCTCAGGAGCTACACTCTTCAACACTGTTTTCTACTAACCCTGGAGAGGTATAGGAGTAAAAATGCCCCAGAATTACCCAGAGTAGTTACTGGAAAACCAGTCGGGTGCTTTGGCTAAGACAAATACTATAAAAAGTAGTGCTGGACAGATATCAAATGACAGGCAGAAATCTGTTAGGATAAGAAGCAAGTTACCATTGGAATAAAACTGTTATTGAATAATGTTATGATTGTTATTGGTGACAGCAGGTATAGTTTGGAGTGAAGAGGACAGTTCTATAGAATGAAAAAGGGAAAGGATAAGGACAAATGTGAAACGTGCCCTCCTGTGGACCGTCAGGCTTTTGGGATTAGCCCTAGCTGACTTTGGGGAATTGCATGAGATTTAAAGCTGGATCCCCTTGTCTTTGAGAACACAAGCTCTGGTGACTTTTGGCCTGCCCAGAAGATACTTAAGGTTAATATCTCTACTCTTGCTTATTGGTTCTGGAAGTCCTAGAGAATCAGTATACGTTCACCTTGTAGAAGTCAATTGGATGTCATGTGGGGTGGAAGAATGATCTTGAATGCCAGTTTCTTCTCTTTGATGTCTCTTCCTGGTTCCAATTGTCTTAATTCTTATTAAACTGCAACAACCTGTTTTTTCCTTCCCCTTATACATTTTGTTTTCAGTTTTTTCTTTTCTTGCCTCCTCTGACACTTGCCTCCCAAGACAAGATTTTCCCTCAAATCCAGTTCCCTTAGTACCTATTTTGTGTACCATTTTTTTCCTCACCTTTCCTTGCACTCCTTGCTCAGAAGCAGATATAGATTGGTAAGTCAAACTAATTAACTTCAGACTGAAAATTCCTAAAAATTATATTTTGAATTAAGTCTTCTCAGTTGAATTCTCTAATATATATATATATATATATATATATATATATGTATATATGTGTGCATATATATGTTTATTTATTTTAAGAGAATGAGACAATGAGAGAGAAGGAGAAAATCTTCCAACACTTAGTTGTGTATGGGATGCTGGAGTTTGAACCTGGATCCTCACGCATGCTGTGCAAGGGCACTACCACTGAGCCTCCACTCCAGCCCCAAGTTCTCTAAAATATTTTGATCTAAATTTTATCTTGAATTTATTTATGTGTTAAACATTGCATGCATAACATTATTTTTACCTCCTCCCTCCTTTCCTTGCACCGTCCTGTCCTCCTCCCAATAAATGCATATTTCAAGGAGATTGGCTGTGCCTCCTTGGTACAGTTAGCATATTTAAAACTTCCCTTTTTCCATTTGCTAGACCTTCAAACTCAGTGGAAAAACCTCTGAATTTCAAATCTGTCTTCATATCCTTCTCTGCAACATCAGTTCAAGATTCTCCTCTCTTCTTGATCAAATTATTTTAGTGGTTTATTATCTTTTCTTGAATAAACAATACTGGTAACTTGTGTTTCTAAATCAAAAAGAAGTATAAATGCTTAAGGGTGCCTACCAACACATCACAATTCTCTTTGTTACCATAATATATCTATATCTATATATAGATGTATGTAGAAGTTACCATAACACATCTTTATCTACATCTATATATAGATATATACATGTGTGTATGCATATATAACTACATATATATAGTATTACATGCATATATGTGTATTATAACCACTTTTCCAAAACCATATTTGTTTGTTCAATAGTGTCTTGAAGCTTTATGGATACAAATACATGATTCTTATGCATCTTAACCATAGATCGGTATCATACTTTAAAATATCCTGTTTTATTTATCCGCTGGCCTGCTACTATGTATATTGGGTTTTTTCCTATTTATCTCCATTAGAAATCATTTTTAAAACACATTCTGAGGCATATCCATTCCTGCAACTCTTTTACAATTTCTCTGAAAAAGTGATACTATTGGTAGAGGCCACCAACTTGCCTCCCAGTTTGGTTGTTTTGCATGTACCTCTAAGAATTTATTGAGATAATGGGAGTTTAGGAGAGAATTCTCTCCACCACAAATGCTAGGACACATTATATTAGAAATTTTAAACTCTTTGCCAACCTGGAAGATATAATTTTCTTTAATGCATTGCTTTTAAAATGTTTGTTTCCTCTGAGGGCATGGTGACACAGGCCTGTAATCCCAGTGACGCAGGAGGACAACAAGTTCAAAGCCATTCTAGACAAATTAGCAAGGTCCTCAGCAATTTAGGGAGATCCTTTCTCAAAAAAGAAAAAGAAAAAAGAAAAGAAAAGGCTAAGAATGTTACTCAGTTATTAAGAACACTTGGGTTCAATCCTTGGTACTGTTCCCCAAAAGTTTGTTTATTCAGTAATGGGGAGATGATGTATCTCTGGTTTACTAACCATTTATCTCTCTGCTGCTTTGAATTCTCTATCCACTATCCACTTTCATAATTTACTTTACTGTAGTTATTGTTCTTTTATCCCTTCCAACTCTCCCCCAAGACTATAAAAACCTACTGTAATAGGGAAGGAAATGCAACATTTTGAATGATTTACACATTCTAAAATTTATAAAGTTTCAGAAAAATGTTATTTTCTCAATTAATTTATGTCATGAAATTTATTTTAGCTGGTACATATTAATGGAGTTATTTTAATACATGTAGTATTGAATGTAATATACATAGTATGGTACATGTAAAGGAGTAGTTTTAATACATGTATACATTGTGTCAGGTTTAAATTGAGTTAAATGTATCTACTTCCTCAAACTCTTACTTTCTTTTTGGTGAAACCTTTTGAAATCCTAGATTCCTTTATTCTATTTTTTTGTAGCCGAATCCCAAAGAGACTTAATTAGCAAATTAAACATACTGGACAAAATTAGTGAATTGGAGTAGATATTTTAAGATTTTTAAAAATCCAGTCTTTTTTAAAAAAAAGAGTGAGGGAGAGAGTGAGAGAGAGGGGAAGAATCAATTTTTTTTCATCTTGTTTTGTTTGTTTCTCTGACACTTAGTTGTGCTGGGGTTTGAACCTGGGTCCTTGCGTATGCTAAGCAAGTGCTCCAACCCCTGAGCCACCACTCCAGCCACTATATTTTAAGATAATGTAAAAATTATTTATAAAAAAGAAGGCAAACAGTGTGGTCATACCATTATTATTATTTATTTATTACATAGTCCATTCAAAATATAAATGGTGAACCAATTTCTCTTATAACAATAAGTTTAAAATGTATTCTATCTGTAACTTTTTCTTTCTATTATGTAAAACATGAATATCTTTCTTGTTTAATTAAAATATGCACTGGAAAACATTACAATTGCTAGCTTAATCTTATTTAAAATGAAAATTGCAGGTAGAAAATTTTGTAGAAATTTATACATTAACTAAATACATTTCCCAGAAATAAATTTTGCAAGCAAGTTCTGAAATCTCTAGCCCCATTTCTCTTTCAGTCCTCCTCCCCTGCCCCAAATATATATATATACACTGCAGATTTCATTAAATATGCTTTATATAACTCTTTTACAATAAAGTTTTTTAAATGTTTAAAAGTCCTTATGTAAAATGACTACATTTAACTTTGAGATTAAAATATAATTCAAAATGACCCATGCATATATGCCATTTCTAAAATTAGTCCATCTTTAAGTAAGCACTTTACACTGTATCTGAATCAGAACAAAAGTAGATTTGTAAGTAAATTTCAATGATGATAAAGTGATTAAAAACTTATTCCAGGCTGGAGCAGCAGCTCAGTGGTTAGTGTGTTTTCATGGTTCACAAGAGGACCTGAGTTTGAATCCCAGCCCCACCTACACAACTAAGTAGCACAGAAACAACAACAACAAAAAATAAAAAGATGAAAACTAAAATTGATTTTTTCTCACACACTTAAAAAAAAAACTTATTCCACAGAAAAATACAATAAGAAGCTGAATGGAGTGGCCTGCTTCTTGCCACTTATCCATAATTAAGCAGATGAATTTCAGGTATGCATAGCAAAATCTTTACAAACTAGAGAATCACTACTTAATTTCCCCAAAACACACTTAGAATGATGAATGGGATACCTACCTACCTATTGGCATTGAAAAGCCTCCAAATTTAGAATATATGCATGCATAGATATGTGTATGTATAATAAATACAAAATAGAGGTATAAACACATTGCTTCAAATATATGGTAAAGTAGCATAATTTTATCAGAAAATGTGTT